>JACEIK010000385.1:257945-277967 GCA_018107945.1 Datura stramonium | reverse complement strand
ATATATAAATTGTTAATATACATATAGCTTAAATCTTTTGTTAAATAAATATTCAAAATACTAGCAAAAGTTGAATTAAAAGCTTTTAGGAGCATATAGTGATCACAAAATCATGTATAAAAAGAACTTTTCAACTTTGACATGAGTACTTAGCTTGTTTCTAAAATCATTTGATAATTATTATTTAGTAATATATATTTCTATGTAAGGAAAGAGTGTTTGGATGTCAAAAGTAATTATTATGAAATTATATAATAAAACATTAATATTGTTTTTTATAAAATCAAATTGTTGATAGATCTTTGTGATGCGAGTGCACGGGATGACCATGAACCTGTGCGCAACATGGCAGGGTGAATGCCAACGATTTTTCACTCTGTGTAACTGCTTTCTTACATGTTCTTCTTTTAGTCAATTAGAAGACAAAAGCTACCGACGTCGAAATAAAATATAAATTTAAAAATTGAGTTAGGCCCCGTGATTTTGCAATAATTACATCATTGACCACAATAAAGAATAATAATAAATTTGACAATTGGGATTTGGGACTTGAGAATGCCTCGACTATTGCAGTTTAGACCCTTCAATTGTAGTCAAAGCGCCACGAATCATTCCTACCGAGTCTCTTAACATATGCTCAATAAAAAGAGATTTGATTATACTCAAAATCACATTGTGTTACCATCTTTACCTTTTGTATATAGAGAGAGAAAGGAAATTACACAAATCTTTAGATGAGATTTCCACTTGTAACGCATCTCTTTTGTGATTTTTAAATGTTGCACAAATTTTCCTCTCTTTCATATATTGTGTAATAAAAATATATTGTCATCGGCAAATAGATATATTGATCCATTATGTATTAATTTTTTAATTTATGATTTATGTTGGGTAGAAAGCATAAAATTTGTTGTGTTCTCTAATATTAGATAAAGTTATTTGATACCTATGTTGAATTGAGGTGCTAACAAAACTTGTACAAAAACTAATTTGTTCCTCAAACTAGACTATAAATTTGTTCCAAACAGTGTTTGTTAAATAGATTGGATTAACCTATAGAATTTTAAAATATATATATATATATCAGTGAAGCACCATGAAATCCTTCTACCTAGCTATAATATTGGTAACATTGTCATGATCATGATCAGATAAATCACGGATTCTTTTGCACTAATATGTAAAGACTTGAAAGTTATTATAACCTAATGAAGGCCGTGTGACTCACTTTTGGGCGAAAATCATTTTCCTTCATAGCTATGGTGACTTTTAACTTCATATCACTGTTTCAACCAAGAAACAGACATTATTACCGATCTTTAATTCTAAAAGATTACATCAAAGCACTATCTGATTCGCTAACATTATTATGATCAATCTTAAATAAATATTTGTCTTACCAAACACAAATTAAGTGTCATGTGGAACTATATTGTGCTTGTGGTTTTGTAGATGGAATTATTTCAGTGGCACTGCAGTCTCTGCAAGAGGTCGCTAGGCGTAAAATTTTCTGACCAAACGATTGCCCTGCGCCAGTTGCCTCCTTTTTACTCGTTTTGTTGTTTCGGACTGTTGGAAAATCCTTTTCTGAATTGGATTGCTTGAGAACTTGATCAGCTAGATTTGGCTGTGGTAATTGAATGGCCTGTGGTAAGAGCTGACCCTTGTAGAACAAAATATCAGCAGGGCAGCTCATCATGTTGCTATCTGGATTCACAGTGGTTATAATGTTGTGAGTTACATGATGACCAAATTCAAACTCTGTTTCCTTTTTGGCTCGACTACTTGTGGGGATATTGCTCTGTGCGTCCTGAACACACACCAGGCCTGTAAAGGAGAGTGAATCGCCTGATACAGAATCACTGCCATGAGTTAACTTCTTCTTCGGCATGCTAGCTGCTTGATGCTATAGTTTTTCAATTAATGAACAACTATGTTACCAGAGTACTCTGGTCTTATATATATATATACATTCTTTAGCTGTACGTTTGTTGATAGTCACCTTCTCATGAGTTTGAATTGTTGTGATGTGCCCGTGCGGACTTATGCTTTGGTGGATATTACAAAGTAAAACTAAATATTAGCCTTTGGCTTTGTATTTTGTGATAACTTGATTCATTTGTTCGGCCGTCCTCGAAGGAACTAAGATACTGATGAAACACTGAAAATGTTGGTATAAGGAATTAAAGAACTTATTAACTTATGTTCCTCCCTTCCACATACAAGAAGTTAAAAGTTTCTTCACGCCTTTTAAGTGTTTGTTAAAATGTCTCAAATACTTTATACATTAATGTATGTCAATGAGAACAAATGAGTATGCTGCTGCATGCATTATCCACATTTTTCCTAAGTCTTGCTTTAAATGCTAGCTAGTTTGACATGATCTAAATATTTTCTACTTTATTTCTAGTATCGAATTGAATGTTCTTACTGGATAATGATTTCATCTACTTATAAATTCCATATGAATTAAATGTGGTTTTTTAAACACACGTGTTTTTTTAATTGAATGATGTCTTTACGAAGGTTATGATTTTCATATATGTTTTATGATAAGTACCAAGATTTATAATTTGTTTTATGGAAAGAATGAAATGTCGGACTATCAATGCCATTTTAAAAGATCATGTTTAGGGGCCTGAGGTGTCAAATGAGAAATAAAACATTTTGGGGGTATTCTTAAGTAATTGATAGGGTATTTGGGAAAAGGTTCAATGCCTAGAAGCTGCACATGTTGGTGTTGGACTATAGTCTGATCATTGATTTTGAGGATTAGATAGCCTCTTGAGATGAGATTTTATGCTAGTATGTTTATGTCTTATCTGTATGACATTATAATGAGATGGCTTAATTGATTAAATAGAGTTATAGAGATAAGATTGACATCTGACTCACATAGTAACTTTTTATGTTATGTTAATATTTATAGGCGTTTCTTATTAAAGTGATATGTGTTACGTTATAAAAAGGGTTAAGGTCATCTGTTCAATTCTCAAATAATATTTTAAGTTCATGAAACACTTTATAATTTATGACATGTTTTCTTATGCTTTGAATTGCAGCATATTGCCTTCTTTAAAGTCTTTTCCTATTTTATGTGCGAGCAAGTATATGACATGTATAAAGAGGACAATGAATGTTGTACTAACACTCCTCGGAGAGCCGCATAATTAATATCATGAATACAAGTTGAAACTTATCGGCATTCATATGTGATAGGTGATCTCCCTTATCAATACAACTGCAGTTGACAAAGCCCTGCTACAATATCATTGTGTGTCGTCATATCTAGTTAAATTTATGCATTCTGTCATTATTGTCTTTAGAAATTCGATTTACGCCTGTACTAAGTTCAAAGTAGTTCTCATTTGTACTTCATAATTTATTTAAAGAATTTTATCTATGTTTTGAGACTAAGCAGGTAAATGTTTGTGTTCTTATGAAATTTTGATTATCATGACGCAGACACAATATGAACTATATTTTATATATTAATAAATATGTTAAATTTAATAAATTTTATAAATTGTGTTTCAAATATAAAAAAACAATTTGGGCCACTAGACTGGGCCTATAGTATCTTCAAAAGGATACCCATAATAATCAAGCAATTAGTAGACGGCCTAATCTATTGTTGGGTATGCATTATTGCACTTTGCCCTCCAATTGAGAGTTTGAAACTATATACTTCAATTTGGAGAGGAACTAACAAGGTTCAACAAAATTTGGTGGAGAGGCAATTGTCAATTTCCACTCAGGTACTTAGTTTCATATTCCCTGTTTTTTCTTTTGATTGTTGAGCTAAATTATCTAGTTTTTATTTTTTGTTTTAAGAAAAGTTTATTGATATTAATTATCTGTTGTTGTTTTTTTAATCTTATATTTTTAACTTCAATTTCTTAGCAACTCAATAATTGTTCTAAAATTTTAAACTTATGTTTGTCTAATAAAAGGCTTTAAGTAATTACTTTGTTTGATTTGTAAAATCAATTATCAAAAATAAAAGTTAAAATTTATTTTCGTTGTTGTTTATTTCTTTTGTCAAATTGAATTTGAATTTTGTTAGTTATAATGGTTTAACTTTAAAGCAGTACGAAGAACTATAGAACAGTGAAAGGTGTCTTTTTCTCTATGCACCATTGATTGAGTTAGATTCTTTTGAATAATAAAAAATGTATTATGAGGTGACATTTTAAAAGTAAAATCACCAAAAAATAATTAAACTGTATCAGTGCTAAAAAGAATCGATATGTTATGAGGTGACATTTTAAAAGTAAAATCACCAAAAAATAATTAAACTGTATCAGTGCTAAAAAGAATCGATATGTCATGATTAGAAGAGTTTTAAATTTTTAATTTTAATTATGTGTTATAAAATTATCAAAAAATTGAGATGATAATTTTTCTTTTTAAAAAACCAGCTCAAACTGTTTCGTTGACACCCCTAAATAATAGATGTTAACTTAAAATAGGGACGCCACAAAAATTTTACCTTAGAGTAATTGCTTCGGCTTCGGCATGTGAAGATTGAGCCACCAGCCACTCTCAGGGTCAGTCCAATCAAAAGTAGCTCAAATTTTATAGGTCAGAAAATTTAATGAGTTAAAAAGATGGATTGATTCTTTATTTTATAAAGTTTTAGAATGGTCCTCACAATTTAATTTTAGAACAGTGGCGAGTTGGGATGAGTTTATTTTTTCTTAAGAATTTTTTTTTCAATTTATATATAAATTTATAGGAATAAAATGTATTCACATGTCTAATATATGATTATAAAGTATATAATTTTATGATAATTTATAACATACAACATCAATATATTCAAATACATTTAAATTCGTTGATAAAGTTATGTTAACTAACATCATCTACCTAGTCTTCTTCATCTTTCGTATGGAAATCTGATTAGTTAAACATTATCAATTAACCAGATATAAAATATTTAAATATTTAAAACCACTTAAAAATATTTACACTTTGAATTTAAGTAAAGCATGTAACCAATTTCGAATAGCAAAAAGTGTTTGGATATTTTCATGATGGATACAATTTTATACTTGGTGATTAAAAATTTAACGCTAAATGAGTCAAGTATTATATAAGACACTAAAGTCTATTTAATAACCATTCCTAGTTTTACTTCTTCTTCACAATTTTCCTCAAATTTTATTGGATCACAATTATGGATAAAGTTTCTATACTTGATGATTGATATTTAATTCTAAATGAGTAAAGTATTGGGTAAGATGTTAAAGCTTATTCGCTAATTATTATTTTTAGTTTTTATCCTTTTCTTCGCAATCTTCTTTTAAATTTTTAGTTTAAACTAAATAATCTTCTAGTTCACAGGCCGGCCTCGGCCCAGTTTCGACCAAGCCTCAAGGGTCTGCGAACTATTTTAAACTGGGTTTATAAACTTTAGTTTAAATAGGTTTAGAAAATCTTAACTCAATTCTATCTCAACAGCAAATTAGACAAAACTGACCTCGGAGATTAAATTTATTTTAACCATTCTATCAGCTGCAGTAACAAAATTACATAAAAATTTTAACCATTCTATCAGCTGCAGTAACAAAATTACATAAAATAATACTACTGTAATTAGTAAAATAACATATAAAAATAAAAAAAAAATATGACATAAATTGGGACGGATGGAATATATTCCTCCATTCTTTACTGGCTTTTAGTAATATTAAAACTATTTTTTAGATTTATTTTAATAAATTATATAATTCGCAAAATAAATTAATTAACCTACCAAAATACATATTATTAAATTTTCAACTTAAAATTAAAATTTAAATTTTAAAAATATAGTTAATATAATCTCATAAATAAATATTTAACAATGATGTCTTAAATGGAATGCAAAATCAATACTAAACTACCCCCTGTTCATTTTACTTTTTAGGTTCTTTTTATGGTGCGAGCCTTCAAAAATTATTACTCCTTCGTTTTATTTTAATTATTAAAATACGTTAAAAAAATAATTATTTTAAAATATATATTAATTTTAAAATTTAAAATATAGTTATTTTTAATTTATCTTTTAATACTTAAAATTATTGTAAAATATATAAAAATAATAAAATTATATTAGTAAATTAATTTTTAAATGAGGTGTAAATTTTTTAGCAATTAAATGAAATGAGGGAGTAGTAACTAAAAATTTATCTTTTTTTATTTTGTTATTATTTTAATTTTTATATTTGTTAAAAATTATAAAAATATTTTTAAAAATTGGTAATTTTGATTTTTTTTAAAATAGAATTATTAATTTTGTTTTATTGTTTGTCTTTTAATTTACTAAAAAAATATAAAAGCAATTATTAATGGTAAAATTTAAATTTCTAAAATAATTTTTTTTTAAAATTAAATTAACAAATAAATAAAATAAAAATAACATACAGTTCTTTTTTTAATCTACATTAGTATTTTTCCAATGTTTAGATAAAATATGAAAAGGTGAAAAGTAATAGCGATCAGACGGTACATATAGTTTAAAAATAAACCAAAGGAATAGGATAGATAGACAGCACATAAAATAAAAACAGACACTTGGATAGCAACCCACAACCTACTCATCCTCATTGGTCCCACATGTTTGTTTTTTTGTTTAGTCTTCATACTTATCCTCTTTTTGCTTCCTACACTATATATCCACTCGCTAAATGTTAAAATCAATTGAAAAACAAATAAAAAACGTAAAAAAAATAAAAAAAATAAAAAAAATAAAAAAAATAAAAAAAATAAAAAAAATAAAAAAAATAAAATAAATGTTAAAATTAAATTACATGTTTTTTTTGTTTTTTTAATTTTTTCTTTTTTGAAATTAAATAATTCTTATTCTTCTTTTTCCTTTTTTGGGGAAGACAAGAAAAGTGTAGCCGTCCAAGTGTTGCTTAGCAATTAGCATCAATCACTATTTAATCCAAGGGTAAATGGGTAATTTTGGGTTTGATAGAGTAATATTTTTATGGTAACTTATTAATTGGATCACTGAAAGGAGAAATGATGGTGTTATGTTATGGAGGACCTCAACCCACCAAGGGAATTATAAATGCTCTTCATGTCATGCATTTTATTTATAACATTTTGAAAGAAAAAGAAGCTCTACCCCATTATTTAGTGTTTGATTAAAAATTCAAATTTATTTTGAAGTTGATTTTCAAATTTAAAAATATTTTTAATTTATTTCAATCATAATTTAATTTCCAATTTCATATAACTGACTATCTCAAATGTTTTTTTTGTTTTTTTAAATATTTAATGAGTTTTTTTTATATTTATGAAATTTAAGATGAAACGTACTCAGCTTGGTTTCGTAAAACAGTAATATTTAATTCTTTTTTTTGTTGCCCACAGAAACAGAATGGTAACTACTATAGCACTTCCCAAAAAATGAAAAGAAACTGGGGGCGGTAGATTAGTCAGAGACACAAAATTTGCTTACGAACAGTATCAACTAAATTAAAGATTTGATATCCCTACCTTCCACTTATTATTTGTAGTAGTAAAATCTCAAATATCCAAATCGAAGGTGGAGAACGTAGAAAATAGTTTATTAAATTTATAAAATTATATTCATCCGTCGCACCAACTTATAGCTTTGCTCTGGAATGTCATCATATAATGAAGTCAAATTATTTATTTAAATTTTAATAAATAAAAATATCAAATTATTAAAATTTCAAAAATTAAAAAACACAAATAAAATAAAAAAATTTAAAAATAAAACTGTAGTCAATGAGATATTTTTGAGTGCCAAATAACTCTATATATTGTAGCAGGCAGGCATCCAACATTCACACTAGAGATCACTAGAGAAGACTAGAGAGAAAGAAGAGAGAGAGTAAAGTAGTAAAGAGAGAAGATGGTGTTGATTGATAAACTTTGGGATGATGTTGCTGGTCCCAGCCCTGATAAAGGCCTCGGCAAGCTCCGAAAGAGCCTCACTGCTCAAACTACCCATCCTAATTATATTCCCCTAAAAACATACTCCTATAGTAATATATGTGTAAATCCATTTGTTGATTATGTTCCATGCATGATTTTTAGAAGAAAAACTGAAAAATAACTCTGCTCCCAATTAAGATCCTCATAAATATTAAGTAAAATTAAAGCAAAACTGAGAAACAATTCTGTTCTATTTAAGATCCTCAAGGCAGCTAGTATATATAGAAACACAATTGATGAAGACTCAACTAACTTAAATTTCTGAATTTTGTTTATGTTTAAATTCTATGGGGTAGGTGGGGAATCAGGAGAAGGATCTAGCAAATACCAGAGGTCTCTGTCGATGCCGGTGTCCGCCGACGCCAGGGACGCCGGTGACGCCAACAAATATATCGCCGACCACACGTAAAGAGAACGTATGGAGGAGTGCTTCACCCAGGAAGCAATCTGCCACCAGGAGAATTAGTGCTGAAGTCTGCACAAGCCCTCTCACCCTAACGCTCCCACTGTTTATGACTGGTACAGATCATCGCATATATTTACTTTTTTTATTTGTTTAATTTTATTACTGATCATAGGGATATTCTTTCTTCCTTCTTGTCAAAAGTATTTTGAATTTCTAATTATCGAAATTATTTTCATTTAGTGACGTGGTTTGATTTAAAGTTATTTTACACTATAGAATATATCGATTTTAACCTCATAGTTATGCACAGTTAGTTTGGAGTATTTTAACTCTTCAATTTTTAATGACAGGCTCTACAGTGGGAACACCAGATCTAAGCATCACGAGAAGTGCTGAGAGTTTTTGGGTGGCAAAAGCAGTTGAAAGTTGAAACCTGCATGTAAATAGTGTTTTTTTCCTGCGAGTTGCTTTGCTAATGAAGCATGGATTACTGGACTTTTGTCTGTGGCTTGTGATTATATGTATTTACTGTTGGGTATTAGGTAGTAATTCATGTTGTAAGTTAAGTTTTCCAAGCAATGGTAAGCTTTAATGGCCATCAGTGGTTTCCAGTTCCAAATGAAGTTGCTAATATTACTCTATTGTTGATGGTAGACCAGTTTTGATTGTTGTTTGCTTATTAAATATCTGAAATAAATATTGTGATGTTTTTGTTTGTTAGTATGTGGTCAAGTGTGATTATCGTCTTGCAAGTTCCATGTTTATCCGGTTTCACCAACAATATTATTAAATGAAACTTGGCAGTGGCTCATCGTCCACTCTAGGTAGTGATAGATATGCCATCTGAGATGACGTGTTAATAAAAAAATAAGAGACGAATTCGTCATCAAATAATGTTAACGTTGTTACCGGTGTTGAAAAATAATAGGAGATTGAATTGTCAAACAATTTAAGGTCGAGATATTTTCTTCACGCAACTCGAAAAGGAAAAGACAATTTACTGAAATCCACATCCACCATTCCACCGTGAACCATACTCTTTTGTACCTTCCTTACAAACTATTTATAGAAGGAAGGAAAAGAAATTCCAGCGATTTCTTCCTTCTCAAAGGTCAAAAAAACGAAAAGAGAGAGAACGCGCTGATCTACATGGACTTTAATTCATCATCTCCTACGTACCCGAGATGGATATGTTACCTAAAACGAGCAGCCAATTTTTCGAGTAAACACAAATCTTTTCACAAAGAGTAGATACTCTTAACAAAAGTTTCAATAAGCATCTTCCCGCAAAGCATGAGACTGAATAATCTTTTAGAAATAAATCAGCAGATGTTTTTGGATTTTAATGCCTAAGAAACAGAAGCTGTTAATTACATTGCTCATTGAACAAGTCTATAACCAAGAAAGTCCGCCATTAATCAAAGCAGCACCATTCTTTCTTAAAAAGTTGAAGCATCAAGCCAACATATTGGCTAGTTACCGCTGTATTAATCACTTGATCACATCACATGAAACGAGTCCATAAGGAGGTAACAAATCACTACACTAATGTGTTCAGAATCACTTCAAGGTGAATAAACGCTGACTAGTCATAGTTGAGGGGACTACCTTTCCTGAATAATGAACTGCATGTGTATGATACAACTTAATGTTACTTAACTTCTATATGGATTTACAGTGAACTCCACACCCCAGTTGAAATTACACTTCTTATCGAGTATTATATTCTGTATAGCCAAAATTACGGTCACCTTCCCCTTCATCATGGTTCGTCCTATTCTTTGATTTTCGTCGGTATGCCAAGATCTGAAAGACAGCAAGCCAGTTAGAAACATTCGAGATAAACCAAAAGGAAAGATGAGAATTAATGGAAGAATGTGGATTCAGGACCAGTGTGTGTTGTTTAAAGGAGAGGATAATGCATCTGTTAGACTATCAAATATAAGATTGTCCACATGTTGTCTTAAAGGGAGCTCACCAGATTACGCTGGTTAAAACCACATGTCTCTTGGATTTCCCCACGTCTGATGGTTCATCGTTTGGATTTCAACTTTAGAAGGATCTCCAGCAATGGGTTTGGAAATGGTCATGATATCAGAACTTGAAGGGTTGTCACTGATTATCTCTTTTATCGTTAATTATGTCAATTTCGCCGACTTCTATGGAAGTTTGCTGAGCTACATACTGCATATAGAGCATACATTCAAATGAAGCATGCAGACATAAATTGTCTATTTGCAATTTTAAGTTTATAAACAGTGAAAAAGGTTTATGCCAGTCGATTTACCTGGCTCAAATGTTTAACTTCCATAGTTGGCTGGCAGCAAAGATGAGGTCATGGTAAACTTGGTATATCCTCTTCGGACAAGGAAACAAGCATAAGCCTGACTTCCAACTGAAAGGGAAAAAAATCCATTTAGACCATTGCAAACCAAACAAAATCCATCTACATTTACCTCAATAATAGAAAGCAACAAGCAAATAGCAATAGTGAATATTAGATTATCACAAATGTACAGAACTAATCAGAAAACAAATATCCTTCAGCCTCCACCACAGACAGGAAGTAAAAGGAAAAACATCCAATCAGTACATGGTATTTATTTGCTGTACCTTCCTTCATTTTCATCTGAACGATGTAGACTATCACCAGTTTTGAGACTCTGCTGTTCCTGGAGACCTTGCCACTGCCTCCACCAAGACTCCCATGCCTGGTGTTACTTCGCATGCCACCTTTTCCCCAGGCAAGAATTCCTGAACAGCGAATAAGCTTCCACTACATGCACCTAATGATTTGATTTGTTTCGCATCATTTTCGCTACTGGCTGCTGAAGTTTGAGAAGGCCGCCCTGCCCTTTGTACCGCTTTGGTTTGACTTCTATGGAGCGCTCATCAGCAGAGGAAGAATCCTGCTAACATCATGATTACCATCTTCCTCCTCATCAGATATATGGTGTTCAGGACCCTGAAAACTTCTTCTTCCCCACCTTGATAGCTTCCCTGAGATCTTCTTGCAAAAGCTGCTGCTGTAGCTCTTGCAGTCCGTTTCCTTCCTAGTGCTTCAGATTGTCGCCGTAATGTCTGTGCAATTGAAGCTTGTATCTGTTCAAAGAGAAAGAAAACTATGAAATGGTGAAAAAGGAAAAGGAAACTAGAGTAGGCATTTGATTTGGTTGCACGTAGGCCTTCAGAAGGTTATTGGGCTTAGATCAATGTATTCTAAAAGATACAAAATACCTAATGATCCACATCAGAATAACCTAAACTCCCTTGAGGAGAGGATTAACTTCACCCATATCTGACTTTATATAGATAAAAATATCACTAATATATATCAAGAGAAATGTGTCATATATTTCCACACTTCTTTGTCATTGCACGTGGAATCAGCCACACATACATTACTAGGATGAACTGACAATTTTACAGAAATGAAAAATATCCGCTACTGAAGTCAATCTGTATGGAATACATCATTGGTACTGAATTTGGATTGGCTCACCTGCTTATTACGAAGCCTCTTCATGAAAAGCCAATTCGATACACAAAAGAGTAAGTCCATTTGCCTGAAACAGGTCAATGGTAGACCTTTACATGAGACACAGGAGGAAGTAATAGTGTACCTCCTTCATTTATCAACATCTGATATAGAAGTGCAATTAGAGCATCATAGTTTGGATCATCTCTCAGAGAACGGCGACTAGCACAGTGGGTACGACAAAGGTATACCTATTGTTCCTAAAATATAATTGAAATACTTAACTGGATAAGCAAACACTAGTTACTTCTCAAATCTCAACTAATGGAGGAATAAGTTTAGCAGGTACCCCATTCGCATAGACTTGTCAATGCATTCTCTGCAAAAGCGATGCAAGCATTCCATAACTGTTCTGGTCTTTCGAATAATGCCTGCCCATTTCACAGTGGTAAACTGGTAAGCAACAATAGGGCATGCATTACAAATACAGAGCTTTATCACTATGTTCTGCTAGGAGATCCCCGTATATAGCTTCAATCATAGTTAAATAGCATCTCAAACAGTTCATCAGAAATTAATGTATTCCTTTTCTTAGTGAATATGTGCCTAATAATTCAGTTCTGTTTTCTCAGATAAGTAATATTCTCCCCTGATGGCTCCGGTTGGAACTATGTGCTCCCTTAATCAACAGGAACATGTATCGATCCAAATAGTAACCAATGTTGGAAAAATTCAATCATAATTCTAACAACAGGAAATGTAGGCAACTAGACAATAATTCACCTGTATCAGTTATTGACAGGAAAGAGAAGTCTCACTAGCACAATTTTTTTAATTTAAAACATAAATAATAAATTGGGTTACTAGTACTAGAGATCACAAAAGATGGGTAGAGAGACTGAAAATTAGGTTACTAGAGAACCATTTACTAGATAATACATATTGGAAATGCTGTTTCATTGGGTATATAGCAGCAAGGATAAAGCCTTTGCTTCCTGCCAAAATTCCTTTTTTATTTAAAACTATGTTGCTTGATTTCCAAAATGTTGCCGCACTTTGGATCTTCCAAAAATGCACTACTTTTGGAGGACCCGACACGCAACTGTCAAATATTTAGAAGAGTCCGAGCAATATAGATTCACAATGCCTATCAAAATCAGATACGGAACAAGGATTTTTTAACATAGACAACCTCCGAGTCGCAGTCATAATGAGCCATGTTTCTCATTTCACCAAACAACAAATATAGAAATTAACATGAACAAACAATTATAACAGTTGAACGTTAGAGGAGGCTTCAACTTCTCTCATCAACCTCTACCATGAGCAAGGACAATGAAGGCAGCATAATCATGTGCATCATGACTTCCAAAAACCACATAAAGCTGACATTCATTTTTATGGTTCTTTGAAATGAGGTATTTAATAAGGTGGTGTGACACTAACCATATCTTGCTATGACATATTCTCTTCAGGCATATCCAATTCTAACAAAATAAAATAATAAAAACAGTGAAGAAAGAGCAGAGACCCATACCTAAACATATAGGACACTGTACTTCTTTGCGAATTTCTGAAAGTCTCACAGTGATAAATCTGCAATCAAGCAAATGTAAACACAATAGGCAAAATCCAGGATACCCCATATTCAATAAATTAATATTCAAAAATTTATGTCCATTTGGAACAGAAGTGGAGGTTCAACAGTTTAGAAAAGATGATGGAGCATGGTCCAGCCTCCATATGGTGGATTGTATGGAGGGAGAGGTATTTAAAATGTTTGAAGAGAGCAACTCAATCCAGAAGATAAAACTAAGTTGTATTTTACTGTCTATTTTTGGTGTAAACAGGAATACATATAGGATACTGAGTCTCTATTAGAAGTTGTAGAGTCTTTACAAGGCACTAGATACTTTGGTAGTTTATATCTTTTTGCTTCATACACTCTATAAATATGGCCCACATAGCCTTTTGTGTTTTTAATATAAAGCTTATTACCATCTCAAAAAAAATATTCAAAATTATACAACAACATAAAGGAAAGAGGGTGGCAGATCTTACCCCCGGATCAAGGAAAACACTTCAAAGCAAGATGAAAAAGAAATAATTTAAGTGAAGAAGTCATGGAAAATACTATAAAAGTATAACTAAATCAGTTCGAACAGTAACTACAACAAAATAATACGACAATAGAAGTACAAGAAACAACAAATAGTCAAGAAGTCAAAGAACATTAGGACATGCTATATTCTTATATCTTCAATACAAGAGAATCTTCTACTATCGAATCCTTGCAAACTCAACAAATCTTGTAGAATCAACTTCAAGGAATTAATTCTTTAAAAAAAAAGGAATTTTACTTATCAAAGAAACTCTATATTTACAAGGGAGGGGCCTGATCTTGGCTACTATATATCCTGATATATACTGTTTAAAAGACAATGATGTCATGAAATTAGGATCAAGTAGCATCATATATACTTTAAAAAAAAATTATAACTAGACACAAAAACTGGTTTTGATAAGTGTTTGATAAACATGATTAGGACTAGGTTTAGCATGGATGTCTACATGCATATGTAACTATCAATTGAACGAAGCTCAGACTAATGTGTTGCCTCTTCCAACTAGTTTAGGCACACAGACATCGATCTAGAAAATTGGTGCACATTCATAACCATATGGATGATGTATCCTTTAATCCTAGATACTAAATGCATAACAGTCAACCTATGATATGGATCTACTGGAGCAATATCTACTATTTTAACATTAACCATACTTAATGTACCAAATATAAACAATTATCTGGACATATTTAAAGGTTTAATTCCTTTCCTGGCTTAACAAGAAGGTACTTGAATTCCGCTTGTAATTCCAACCTTTCTATCATTCTCAGAGCATTTAATTTTTCCCACTCTGTTTTTGAAAATATATTTATGCTTTTAGAACTTCTTGCCTTGAATGAAACATCTAACATGTCCACTAAAAGACTCAAATCTAGTCTCACCTCTCATTTATTGATTTGAGGGCATGTTGTGGTAATAAACATAGAGCAAGGCCATAACTGAACGTATCTTTCCTGTTTCAATTAGGAGTGCATCCCCTACACCATTTTGATGTTTCTATTACCAGCTATACTAGTATCTTAGATTGTTATTTATTAGTAAGAGAACTTAATGTATTATTCAAGCTCCAATGACAGATATTATAGAGCATAAAAGACACGCATACTTCTTTTAAAAGAAAACTGCAACATTCTTTCTTCATTTGTTCTCCAAAAGCATGTACTTTACAAGTTAACAAGGCACCACTTAGACACTTAAGATGTATAAAAAGAACTCAAAGAAAGTCAAATTTAGATTATCTCTCCAGGATTCCCCTATTTTATATGAAATAATGCACCTTCAACTCTAGCTGGTGTTAAGGAGTGCTCTTTTATTTATTTATTTTTTCCTCTGGGAAGTTTGTAATGTAACTGTCAGATCTATTTGCAAAAAGTATTGTAGAAATTAAAAATAAATCTGAGGCACTTTTCTGAAGTGCAATTTTGGGACAGAAGAAAAAGTCCAAGACAACAATTATCAAAATAGTTTTTTTTTTTTACTCAGAAATTTTCCAACAAATGTCTCCAAAAACTCTACAAAACACATTCCCAAAAAGCTATCCAAACAGGACCTTAACGCTGTCCTAGGTCGATGACAATATTATTAGAATGGATGGACTCCCCCACACACAAGTTGTTGAGCAATTTTGTTCTGAGTATATCATGCCTATTATTTCGTCTTGCCTTTTATCTATCAAAAGTTAGTCTAATCTCTTGATATTGACAAAAACCTTGTCCTGGTATGCCCTTTCTCTGCAGTAGAGTTGAGCACCTTGATTTCAATTTGTTCAACCATTTACAATGCTTATATTATTGAATTAAATGTTGTTGAGGGTGAAAAAGAGGAACAGCAGCTAGTTAGGAAAACAAGAGGCTTCGTATGCAATATTTTTTGTGAAGAAGTAAAGAATGGTTAAAGTAAAACAGGCAAAGTATCATTTGAACTTTGCAGCCCCTTCAGCTGAAAAGACTATGAAGAACAGATTTTTGCTGCTGAACAAAACAATAGATAAAGAAGTATTTAGACTTCCTTTTAGAGGAAAAAATCAACAAGTTGCTCTCCCACTATCCTACTTTAAATCAGACATCATGTAAAATTCGAGTTTATAACTTAATAAGGAGCAAGTTGAAAAAGTTTTTTTCGCATGTTTCCTAAAACAACTTTGCTTACTAACAAATTCACACTAGGGAAGAACTTAGATGTGCCTGAGGTGTCATGTCAAATTCTTTTTATCTGGTCTATGTCTTGGGAGAACTTAAGCATTGACTTAAGGCCTTTGTCCCATGAACACTGCAACTTAATAGAAGTCCAGCAACTACTTTTTCTATAAGTAGTAGCAAAAAAATTTCTTCACAATCACCAGCTAAATGTCCAGAGCCCAAGTTGGAAAAACACTTGGAAAGCTTAAGTGCAAGTTGCCAGAAAGAGAAATAGGAAACTATAAGCCTATAAAATCAAAATACTAAAAGTAACCAAAGCAATTACATCTCGTTCAGCATCTTGTAGCTTCTTTTCTTTCCATTGGTACCCAAAGTGAGGTTAACAAACAGTACTTCATAGATCAGCACCGACAACAACTTGTCATGGGAACCAACTTGAACTTCTATGTTCCATAGATGTGTAGGAAATGTCAT
The DNA here is from genome assembly GCA_018107945.1 of Datura stramonium. Classification (NCBI taxonomy): domain Eukaryota; kingdom Viridiplantae; phylum Streptophyta; class Magnoliopsida; order Solanales; family Solanaceae; genus Datura; species Datura stramonium. The sequence goes on along the minus strand of JACEIK010000385.1, from coordinate 261,383 downwards.
AGGCTTGTCCCCTCCTGGTGAACTGCATGATTTTAAAGCACAATTTTGTTTATTATTTATTTCTATAATAGTGGTGTATGAACCAACTTGCATGCACCACAAGTCCAAAACTAGACGACTGGATCGGTCAAGTAATCTTCATGTTAATGCTTTTAGGAAATGCTAGGATTTAAACCTAGTTCAAAGAATTCACATAGTGCCACTTCTGGGATTTAAACCCTACTCCCATAAGTTGTTACTCTAACTTCTGTAAATCTACAGGTTCCATAAAGCACAATGCAACAAAATTGCCTGAATTTGGGGGACTTATTATGAAACCAACTACATGACTCATACAGTTGTACCGGTAATTATAATCCTTCATCAGATCAAGGAGGAATGAAGGACCAAGTAATAGAGTCAAACAGTATTTCTGGCACATTTTTCAAATTGAAAAATTATTTGTTACTGAGATGCACCTTTTTTCCTACCATTTTTTTGCCAGAAAGGTACACAATAAGAAACAAAACAAAGAAAAACAGGGACATGATTTGATTTCTGAAATTAAAGAAAAAATAAGGAACATGAATAGATTTTCTCTAGAAAGCTACAAGCACGCGACATAACATAATTGTTAAGCAGGTGGCTTTAAAAGATCAGCAAAAAGAAACTTATTGGGAAAAAGAACATTAGGAGAAATTAAAACTACGTTTTCAGGTCTATTATTAAGTAACTATAATCAGCTAGATACTCAATAATTTATCAAGGTTCAAGAACAAAACAACTTGGTCAAATTATGGAATAGTTTATCACAGCCATAACCAGGATTCTATTTTGGAGGAATAATTTTCATCTACCTCACTAAGCAATCCTAAACAGGATGTGTAGAAGAAGGTAACTAACTATGTCTCTCGCTAAAGCTGAGCACTTGTTTTTACTCAAACCAGTAGAGTCAATTCTAGTTCTGTCATGAAATGGCTTCAGATCCAAGAGGATGTTTGTCATTCGAGTGCCTTCTGGGTCTATTAAACCATAAGATCTATGACAAATATATGCCAATAGCTTGGGTCAAAAGAAAAATGCCATTTCGAAGTTCAGTCAATAATCTGCTCATGGAAGGAGTCTGTATATTCTGAGTTCATGTATAAGGAATCACAAAGTAAATTCTTTCTACAAATGTATGAAATAAGAAAGAGAGTAGGTTAAAGATTTAAGAGACATGGAAGAGCATTTTGTGAAGCGCAGATTACAGATGGAACTAGGACAACATGAACTGACAGTTCTAGATAATGGCAAATCAGATCTAAAAATTGAGTTCACGTGTTGTGGTTAGAACTCGATGTCGAGAACATTGTTACCAAGACGAAAAAAAGTAATGACAAGCACAGATTTTACATATCTTACTATAGGCTTTGACACTATGATTGGTATGATGCAACAACAAATCTTTTGTAGTTTCATCAACTCAGCCAAATTGTCAAAGTAAATACAAGAGTGCCATTGCCCAAATTCAGACAAGTTCATGGACTGAAACCTGCTATCTTCTAATAACCTCAAGCAGCACGATTCCTCCTAATCATATCCAATCAAAGTTGGCGTGCTCCTTAGAAAAATTATAGATTCGACCTGCATCTGGACATGCCACATGCAAGCAAACGACCAGAAGCATAAAATAGAGCTGATCAAATATCAAAACTAAATCTCCTGACCGTTCTTCCGCTGGCTTTCAAACAAATCTACTATTAACTCCCCAAAACTCAAAAAAGACGAAGAAATCAAACTACTGAAAGACAAAGCCACAGAGTTCCTATAGCAAATGTTCATAACAAGCAAAATACAAACTCAATTACAAAACAAAGTCAGTGGATCTAAAGCTATACACCATTTCTAACATTCCCACGTGGTCCCAAATCACATCATGGACTTCAACGCCACAAACAAAAATACTGCATACACGTGCATACGTATATATGATGCATTATTCCATCTGAGCATACATAAACCTATACAAATGGAGAAAGATAGGGAAAGAGCGCATTACTCATCTTTCTCCCCGCCGCTCGAACAAGTAGTTCCATCCGAATCTGAAAGTCAAACACAGAGCAACATATCAGAAATATCATGTTATGTTGAGTGAAACTCGAGACAATCGCTGAAAATTGTTTGTATAGACAAATAAATAATAACATAGAAATCTATACACATGTATATACAAATAAATTACGTATACACGTACCATCTCCGTCGCTGTCATCGGCTTCTTCTTCGTGATTCTGATTACCTTGTAACGAATCATCGTCTTTTTCGTCCGTGGCGGAGGCAGGAGGACTGTCGTACGAACGTTTCTGTGCAGGCATTGACTATTCAAAGCTGATACGAGAGCTCGCCAGCGACTGTGGTGGCGGTGGTGTTGGTGTGGTTGGTGTGACTGGCCGGGAAGAGAGGTGAAAGAAAAACAGCTTCCTCTACGCTGTTTATGTACTGTGTTCTGAAAGAAAATGTACAAGTGTTTAGCATATGGGTACAGGATTCCCATTGGGCTTGTCATTACAATTACGATTTACGGTATTTATTATATGAAAAGAAAATAAGAGTTGATGCACGGAAGTACACGATTCTTTATTCCGAAATTTCCTTTATTACTCTATTTGTTCACTGTAAAGCGGAGAACACAAGAAATTAAACGGGGAAATCTGGATTTTACTTGTGATTTATCAATCCAAACACACTATTACTATTAGTGCAATTCTTACCTTAAAGGTCTTACTGATCCTCCATAAATAACTTAACACTATTATGTTGGTAAAAACTTCGGGTTCCTTTAATAGCTTCACCGAAATATGATAAAAATTGGTTGTATATAGTATTTGCATCAAAACTATATTAACTTAATTATAGTTAAGTTAAGTACGGTAAATTAATTAATTATGATTAAGAGAGGAAAAATTTATGAGTGTATGCAATATAAAAATATATATTTTTAATAATTTTAAATAAATAATTTATTTTTTAATTTATTTTTATGTTCGAATATAGATATTATTTCTAAAATTTGCATATAATCTTAATAAATACTATATGTACGGGCAAACGGTGAAAATAAAGATAAGATGCGTTAAAAAATGCGAAACATATCAATATGTAGAATATCACTTGAGGTACTTATTTTTCTTACTTCAACTTGAATAATCATTTTACTCATTTTTTTAAATAACTTATTTTCTCAGAGAAAAATATTCTTCACAAAAATTTTGATCAACCGAATTAAAAAAATTAAAAATTATTATTCTCAATATTATGCATATCCTATGTAAGAAACATATTTTATGTATTTATTAATTTGGTGAAGCTAATAATATTTTCTTTGGAAAATAAAATGATTAAGAAATCTTTATATTTGTTCCCCGTTGAATTTTTTGGTCTTATTATTCTCATGCTATATTTTGGGGTTATATTTAT
>JACEIK010000385.1:135492-152132 GCA_018107945.1 Datura stramonium | reverse complement strand
CTATATGTCTAGGTTTAGGGAGTTATTTATCTTGGTAAAAACTACATGTACCCTTTCAATCCTTAATTTTGTAGCCATCAAAACTCTCAGCGGAAGAGAATTTTACTTACTTTTGCTCATTACAATTTTACTGTTGTTCATTTTCACTTGATTCATCATTTTAATCAATTTGTTTAATAATCCCGCAGATGGAAAAAATCTTATCTTCCTTTCTATTTAGTTATTCTGATTACGTGTTATTATGTCCCTTAGCTTTAATTATTATTCAATGTTTCAAACCTACAACCAAATATTTACATAATAATTTGGATTTTATGTTGCTATAGACCTCTTTCAAATAAATTTAATTGATTTTCCTAATAAATTGTAACACCTCAGATCTCGGAGTGACTGCTCGTAGTAGAAGAATAGAAGTTTTAGACCTGGTGCAGGGCTGACGGAAGAAGTGACGACCTATCACACCTTTGACAGTGGAGTTGATGGCTGTCGGAGTCCTAGGGTAAGTCCCAAAGTCCTAAGTTCTTCCTTTCAATCCAAGTCGTAAGATGACGGACCGTCACCTGACCCGTCAAGGTCTGCTTCCTCCAGCTTATAGGAGACGGAGGTTCCGACAGACCATGAGGTGAGTGACGTCCCATCAAGGCGGCCGTTACTGGGGTGAGATTTTCACGCCCTTCTGTTTAAGGGAGACAGCAGAAACGACGGACCATCATACTGGTGACGGCTCGTCACCTAGGCCGTCAAATGCGTAGTGACCCAGAAATCGCAAATTTCTTATATTCTGTCCAGGGGTATTTTCATATATTTTCAATCTTTTAATCCCTAAACTACATTGTTTTGGGTATATTGTCAAAGGATTTAGAGGGGTAAATGGTTCTTCTCCCTTATTCTCCCTTTAGTCTGCCAGAACATAGTAGTGGAATCCAAGGTTTTTCCCTCAAGCAAGAACTAGGGCTCTTGGTAAGTTGCATAAAATTCAAGTTTCTTCGCAAGGGATTTCTTCTCCATGTATGTGGGACTTCAACAAGGGTTTCCTTTCACCCTTATGTCCCAAGATTTTCAGTAACCCTACACTTGAAATTTTAGAAATCATGACCTAGAGTTTCTCTCTAGTTGTTGAAACTCCCTAGCTTCTCAATATTTTTAAGCTTCCATGACTAGTATCATGTTATAACTAGGATGTCATTTTAGACTGGTTAAAGTACCACCAGATTCTTGATATTTTTGGCATGACCTTGATATTTCACTGTTCAATTTAGAAATATGATTGATCGAAAATATATATGATTTTTGTCTTATGCTTTACAGTACAATTAACATTTTGGTATACTCAGTAATATTTGTACTATCAGTATTATCAATATTTGCAGCTATCAAGTCCTTTATGCTCTCAGGACACTTCCAAATAAGTAGTTTTGACTTAGTCCTAGGACCTCAGTTTCGAGCTAATCAATTCAATTAGGTATATTTAGGATTTCAGTTAGGAGTTGTAGTTAACACCGAGTGAATCAGAGTTCAGCGCACTCAAGTTCCCAGAACTACGTGTCATCGTAGGATATAACCCTAATGGGATTTACAGTTAATGATCACACAGCCTAGTCACTATACCCTAGAAAGGTACGGTGGGCCCTATTGATAGGGAGTAAAAATCAAAATCCATGTTTAGCTCACATGGTTATATGTCGGTTAACAAGCACTCCCACAGTACAATACAGTCATAGTTCACAATCCAGTCTTACAGATTTCAGATGTGCTTATGACTTTAATTTTAGACTATCAGTTCTTATAGTATTTTCGATGATCTTCAAACTATTTCAGTATTTATGATTCAGGCATGATTGCGGTATGTCATATCTGTCTAGTTTATGTATTATCAACACTTTTTTATTTTATTTAATATCTCGCATACTCAGTACATTTCAAGTACTGACGCTTACTTTTTATGCTATATTATTTTTTTATATACGCTCAGGTACTCAGCCTCAGCATTGCAATTAGCTTTCCCAGTGATATTCAGTAGTGTTCTATTGGTTAGTCCTCATCTTTCGAGGACCGAAGATGTTCTTTCTATTTTAATAGTATTAGTTCAGTTTCCAAACTTAGAGTTAGCTGGGGGCTTGTCCCAACAGCTCATCAGTTAATAGAGGCTTTCAGACAGTGTGATATTAGATTCAGCTTATATTTTTTTCAGTGTTGTTTACAAACATCCAGTATTTGCAAACTTTCTCTATTATCATAAAAGATTGTTTTGTACTTTAGTAGCTTCTGCTCAATTTTCTATTTGAATTTTTATTATATAAATATTATGCTATGTCATGGGTTTGTTTGTGGTCACTTGTGACTCTAAGTAATGTGTCGCGTCCAGGATGTAGACTTGGTTCATAACAAACTTGGTATCAGAGCATCAGGTTTAGAGTGTCCTAGGATGTTTGAAAGCCGTGTCAAGTAGAGTTCTTTTAATGGGTGTGAAGCGACCCACACCTATGAGGAAAGGCTACGAGGCATCTTTAAGAAAATTCATTTTTCTTCATGATTCTTTATTGTAAGCAGAGTATGAATCTCCACAATGTCCTTTTAACTTGTGCTCTACCATTTTCTATTGATGACGCCTCCCAAAAGAGGAAACGAAAGGAGGACTAGTAACGCCAATCAGCAAGTCCCAGTAGCTCCAGCAGCCCCTCAGATTGATCAGGTGACACCAGTTGAATGCAAGGCTGGTATTCAGATGCTAGCTTAGGCAGTGACTAACAAGCCATTGTACCTACCAATGCAAGTGGACCTACAACTTCTACTAGAGTCCGAAACTTTACTCGGATGAATCTCCCAAAATTTCATGGGTCTAAGATAGATGAGGACCCATAGGACTTCATCGACGAGGTTTAGAAGATCACCCACATTATGGGTGTTACCTTCATTGAAAGTGTAGAGCTAGTGTAACACCCCAAAAGTCCTTAATATCAAACCCGAGGATTGAAACAGAGAAAATAGGAAATAGGACACTAGAGTCGCAGAATGACTCAAGGGACAAGTCGTTGTAGGGAACAATGACCCATAGTGTGTTTCGTGGTAAGTCCTTAGTCAGGATTCCCAGCAAACAGCGAGCCAAGTGAAGACTCACTGTTTCGTGTAATGGGTCATCCTAATGGGCCATTAAGTGGAGTTTAGAAAAAGTCCATATTTGATTCAGTGACAACGAAAGGATGCAACAACCCGTGATGGCAAGTGACGACTCGTGGTTTCGATTTGTTGGAAGGACTTCAAAAACTGTATTGGGGTGATAGAGGTGATGACGAGAGGAATGACAAGTCGTTGTTGCAAGTAATGACTCATCCTGTCTGGTAATTAGTTGGAGAACCAAAAGATTACCAAAAATACCCTAGGAAACAATGGATGGTCCAATGGCTCATCAAATCTTACAACAACTCGTTGAATTAGTCATTGTAGCTGGTAGTCAGGTTTTTATGTGAATTCTCGGGGGTAGTTTTATAATTTTCCAAGATCCTAACTCTTTAATGACATTGTTTTAAGCCTTGAAATGAGTGTTTTAAGAGGGCTTAGCCTAGCCTAAGTCATTAGGCTCCCATGCATGCATTGTATTAAAGTTCTCTTCCAAGATCAAACTAGAATTCTTCCTCAATTTCTTCCTCAATTCTCTTGGGTTTTCAAGACTAGTTTGGAAATCAATTTACCCAGGTATGTAGGGACATAAATGGGGATATGCCCAAATTTTTCCTCTAATTCATGAATTCAGGTTCTGAATCAAGTGTATTGATTCCTAAGATTTTAACCCAATTATATGAAACTATTTATGCTATGTCTATGGGTCCAATTCCCTCATGTTCCAAATGTATGATTTAAGTCTAATGGGCAGATTTTTCACTCAATTTTGATTATAAATTCATGATTTCAAGTTATTAGAAATTATATCCTATTATACAAGTTTTATAAAATTCAAGTCAATGACCCATGATTTCATGTATGATGAGTTATCTAGTATGCATGAATGTTTATGAACTCTCAACTTATGATTCTATGATTTTGACTTATGAAGTCTATTTCAAATATGCTTGATTTTATGATTTGGACAAGTCCATGCAAGTTAAGTATGGTTATTATGATTTTAGCCAAGGCTAACAAGATCAGTTTATGATATGATTTGGAGTCAAGACTCCCAAAGCAGCTTATGATATAAACTGGAGTTAAGACTCCCATTTTTAGATTCAAGCTATGATTTAATAATATGAATATATGAGCTCTATGTATGTTTTGGGAGTAGTGTTTGGCACCGAGTAGGCTTGGGGTTCTGAGGTTCTCCGGTCTTATAAACTATGCATTAATGTAGGTATATATATATTTGGGACCTCTCAAGAGAGTAATTCTTCTGCCCGAGAGCACACTGTGATATCATACCTTATTCATCTTTTGCCCTGGCAAGGCTTAGGATGACTCTCCTCTATATGGGAAAGACGTGGGATCATCATGCGCTCATACATGGTGGTTGTCAGTTATGACGAGTCTCCCATCATTCCTCATGATTTTATTTACTTATGTTCATGACTTATGATATTATGTTTTATAGCATGTTTGACCCAATGATCAGTTTATAAGCTTTTATTTATGATTTCAAGTATGAGAAGTCATATAATTTCTATTTCTAAATCTTGGGTTATTATGTTTAGTTATAATGAATAGCTTATGATTGTGTATATCTCAGATACATGGATTTTAGCATGTAGTCCTTACTCTCATGATATTTTTAATTTATATGCATGATTTCAACTAACGTTTTACTAAGCATATTTTACTTACCTTACATACTCAGTACATTCAAAGTACTAACCTCATACTCTATGATATATCGTCTCATGATATAGGTTCGGGTGATCCAGCTCAGTCTCGCCAATAGCTTACTCCCATCTCAGTCAAGTTCAGCCCCCAGCTTTGGGTGAGTCCTCATCATCCGAGGACATATATCAGTTTAGACTTGTTATGTCAGTTTAGTTTCAGACTTGGAGTTAGATAGGAGCTTGTCCCAGCATCTTATCAGATAATAAAGGCTTTTTAGACATAGATTAGCATGTTCAACTTATGACTCAGCATTGTGATATTATCGTTTGTTTACACTTTATGACATTCAATCGTCCGCTTATTCATGCTCATGTTGCTTTCAACTTAATTATGCATTTAAGTCATGTTATAAATGTACCATGAATTATCTTAGAGCCATTCGTGGTTCTTGATCTCGTGTCTCGATCCAAGGTCCCAGCTCGGTTCGTGACAGTTGGTTGCCTATCAGCTAAAAGGAGTGGCCCAAATATGGTATAGACGGTGGAAGGAAGGGAGATGAGTTGGTGTAGGTCCAGTGAAGTGGGACGACTTCATGACCATGATTCTAGATAGGTTTTTTCCCCGGGAATTAAGGGAAGCAAAGGTCGTGGAGTTCATAAATTTGAAACATAACAACATGATAATACAGGCGTACGCCTTAAAGTTCAATCAACTATCAAAGTATGCTCTAGAAATGGTTACTGAGTCAAGGGCTCGCATGCTCAAATTTGTAAATGGGGTCTCAGACTTGGTGGCTAAGGAGTGCAGGACTGCCATGCTCATCAACAAGATGGAAATCTCCAGGATTATCATCCATGCACAACAAATAGAGGCAAAGAAATTGAAGGATATAAAAAGGGAAAGTAGGCAGGCAAGGACAGGTTAGTTCGAGTATTCGCAGTAGAGGTCGGGTGGTAGTAGTCTCCCACAACAACAACAGAGACCTCTGTCACCCTCTTTAGCCAGTTCTCATTCTTCCAGGCCCTATAAAGATCGAAGGATGGAGCATCAGGCTCCCAGTCTTAGATTCATGTCTCCAATAGTAGCACCTTTCGGTATATCCTAAGTGTGGTAAGAACCATTCTTACAAGTGTCGTATGGGCAAGGAGGGTTGTTTTGGTTGTGGCCAGTTGGGTCATAGGTTGAGGAATTGCTCTTCAACAGGATGAGGGAAGGCCCAGTCCACTACATCAGTAGATTAGCAGGGTACTACCTCAGGTACAAGTGGCAGTCAGCGCCTGAACTAATTTTATCCCCTATCCCCCCGTCAGGACCAGGAGAACTCACCTGATTTTGTCACTAGTATATTGTGCCTCTTTTCAAAATAAAAGTTTATGATTTACTATATCCAGGAGCCACACTTTCTTTCGTGACTCCTTACATTATGGTCCAGTTTGATATTAGTCCAGAAATTATCTCAGAGTCATTTCCAGTCTCTACTCCGATTGGTAAGTCAGTTAGAGCTAGTCGGGTATACGGAAATTGTCCTATCACAGTGGTACATAAAGTCACCACAGTTGATCTATTAGAGTTATATATGATTGATTTTGACCTCATTCTTGGCATGGATTGGCTACATTCTTGCTAGCCTCAGTTGACTACATAACTAGAGTCGTTAGATTCCAGTTTTATAATGAACCAACCCTAGAGTGGAAGGGTAGTACTTCAGCTCCTAAGAGTCGGTTTATCTCATACTTAAGGCTAGTATGATGATCTAAAAGGGGTACATTTATTACTTGGTTAGGGTCAAGGATTCTAGTTCCGAAGCCCCAACTCTTCAATCAGTTCTAGTCGTAAATGAGTTTTCAGATGTGTTTTCGGAAGATCTTTCGGGAGTCCCTTCCGAGCGAGAAATAGACTTTGGCATAGACTTTCTCCTAGAGACCCAGCCTATCTCAATTTCTCCTTACATAATAGCTCCAGCTGAGCTTAAACAGTTAAAAGAATAGCTCAAGGTACTTTCGATGTGTTGTATCACCTGGGAAAAGCTAATGTAGTGACTAATTCCCTCAGTGGAATGTCCATGGGGAGTGTTGCTCATATCGAGGATGGTAAAAAGGAGCCAGCAAAGGATGTTAATAGATTGGCTCGGTTAGGAGTCCATTTGGTTGATTCAGTAAAAAGTGGAGTGGTAGTCTAGAATGGGTCAGAACCTCCCTTGTGGTGGAGGTTAAGCCAAAGCAAGATGAAGATGCAATCCAACTCAAGTTGAAGAAAGTTGTTCTAAAGAAAGAGGAGGAAGCATTTTGCAAAGGAGGAGATAGTGTGCTCCCTCAGCAGGGCAGGTTTTGTGTTTCATAAGTAGATGATTTGTGGTAATAGATACTAACGGAAGCTCGCAGCTCTAGGTATTCTATCCACCCAGGTGCCACCAAGATGTATAGTGATCTATGGAATGTCTACTAATGGAATAGCATAAAGAAGGACATTGTAGAATTTGTGGCGAAGTGTCAAAATTTCCAACAGGTCAAGGTTGAACATCAGAGACCAAGGGGTATGACTTAGGATATTAGCATTCCTACTTGAAAGTGGGAAGAAGTGAACATGGATTTTATTACAGGTCTACCTCATACGCATTGATGATTGGGTATATCTGAAAATTTCACCTATGAAAGGGGTAATGAGGTTTGGAAAAAAAGGAAAGATCAGTCCTATATATAGTGACCCTTATAGAATCCTAAGATGCATAAGCAATGTGGCCTATGAGTTGGATTTCTCTACGGAGTTAGCATCGGTGCATCCAGTCTTTCATATGTCTCTGTTGAAGAATTGCATTGGTGATCCGACCTCAATTGTGCCTTTATAGAGTGTTGGTGTAAAGGATAGTCTCTCTTATGAAGAGGTTCCAGTTCAGATTCTGGACCTTCAGGTTCGTAAGTTGATGAACAAGGAGGTAGCTTCGGTGAAAGTTTTATGGAGAAACCAGCTAGATGAGGGAGCTACGTGGGAAGCCGAAAGAGATATGATGGCTAAATGCCCTCACCTTTTTCCTTCCAACTCAGTTTCAGCATCAGATGCCAGTTTCCTCCTCAGTGCTTTGTTCAATTTCATGTCAAGTTCATGTCTATCAATTCCTTTCATGTCATACCATATATGTATACTTCATGAATTTTAGTCCAATAATATATCTCAATTCGGGGTTAATCACTCCATCAATTTTCATTCTTTAGCTCTTTAGTTAGGATTGCAACTCTTTCCCCAATCTGTTCAGCCTAGTTAGTCTTCATTTGAGGACAAATATTCACAAGGGGGAGATATTGTAACACCCCAGATCTCGAAGATATTGCTCCAAGCAGAAGAATAGAAGTTGCAGGCCTGGTGTAGGGGTGACGGAGGAGGCGATGACCCCTCACACCTCTGGCAGTGGAGTTGATGGCCATTAGTCAGAAGACGGACCGTCACTTGTCCTGTCAAGGTCTGATGCCTCCAACTTATGGTCGATGGAAGTTTCGATGGACCGTCAGGTGAGTGATGTCCCCTCACGGTTGCCGTCACTTGGATGATATTTTGAAGCTCTTCTGTTTAAGGGCGACGGAGAAGACAACAGACTGTCAGACTGGTGATGACGCGTCACCTAGTCCGTCAAATACATAGTGACCCACAAATCGCAAATTTCTTATATTCTATCCAGGGGTATTTTCGTATATCCCACTCTTTTAATCCCTAAACTACGTTCTTTTTGGGAATATTTTTAAAGGATTTAGAGGGGTAAACGGTTCTTCTCCCTCATTCTCCCCTTAGTCTGCCAGAACATAGTAGTGGAATCCAAGGTTTTCCCCTCAAGCAAGAACTAGGACTCTTGGTCAGTAGCATAAATTCAAGATTCTTCTCAAGGGATTTCTTCTCCAGGTATGTGGAACTTCAACAAGGGTTTCCTTTCACTCTTGTGTCCCAAGCTTTTTAGTAACCCTACACTTGAAATTTTAGAAATCATGACCTTGGGTTTCTCTCTAGTTGTTAAAACTCCATAGCTTCTCAATATTTTTAAGCCTCCATGACTAGTATCATGTTATAACTAGGATGTTGTTTTAGACTGGTAAAAATGCCACCAGATTCTTGATATTTTTGGCATGACCTTAATATTTCACTGTATGATTTAGAAATATGATTGAGCAGCCTGATCTTTTGAAAATATACATGATTTTTGTCTTATGCTTTACAATACAATTAACATTTTGGTATACTCAATAATATCCGTACTATCAGTATTTGTAGTTATCAAGTTCTTTAGGCTCTCAGAACACTTCAAGATAAGTAGTTCTAACTTTGCCCTAGGACCTCAGTTTCAAGCTAATTAATTCAGTTAGGTATATTTAGAATTTCATATGGGAGTTGTACTTAGCACCGCAGTGGTCCGGGATTCAGCACACCCAGATTTTTAGAACTACGTGCCACCATAAGATTTAACTTGAATGGGTTTTATAGTTAGTGATCAACAACCCAATCACTATATCCTGGTAAGGAACGATGGGCCCTATCGATGGGGAGTAAACATCGAACTACATGTCTAGCCCATGTGGTTATATGTCGGTTAACAAACACTCCCACAATATAGTACAATCATAGTTCATAGTCCGGTCTTATAGATTTAAGATGTGCTTATGACTTTAATTTCAGACTATCAGTTCTTATAATATTTCCTACGATCTTCAGACTCTTTCAATATTTATGATTCAGGCATGATTGTGGTATGTCATATCAGTCCAGTTTAAGTATTATCAGCACTTTTATGTTTTATTTGATATCTCGCATACTCAATACATTTCAAGTACTGATGCATACTTTCTATGCTATATTGTTTTATGATATAAGCTTAGGCACTCAACCTCAGCATCACAGTTAGCTTCCCTAGTGATATTGAGCAGTGTTCTATTAGTTAGTCCTCATCTTCCGAGGATCGTAGATGTTCTTTTGTTTTAGTAGTATTAGTATAGCTTCTGGACTTAGAGTTAGATAGGGCCTTATCCAACAGCTCATCAGTTAGTAGAGGCTTTCAGATAGTGTGATATTAGATTCAGCTTATTTTTTTCCAGTGTTGTTTACAAACATCCAGTGTTTTCCAAACTTTATCTATTCTCATAAAAGATTGTTTTGTACTTTAGTATCTTCCGCTTAGTTTTTATTTAAATTTCTATTATATAAGTATTATGTTATGCCATGGGTTTTCTTGAGGTCATTTGTGACTCTAAGTACCATGTCATGTCTAGAGTGTAGACTCGGGTCATGACATAAATAAATTTTAGGCTAAACAATTTGGCGCCCATCATGGTCCCTTATTAATGACTAATTCTAAGGGAATTTCCCCTAATAATTTCGACATATACAATCGATATGTTGAGTTGGGAGTGTCATGAGTTATAGGGATACATGTGCTAGGGAGGGTAACGTAAGATAGAGAGCTATGAGATAAGGCTAACAATATGGAGTTTTGATAATTAATAGATGAGTAGAAAAATATAACAAATATATGCAAGAACTAGATCTTTCTAGTCTCAACAAAGGACTGGTAGTATTCATAACAAGATACTACAAAGAATCAATTCCTTTCCAAATCTCCCACAAAGAGCTGCTTTCAAGGAGTATACTATCAAAGAAAAAGTTCCTTAGCATGATCATAATAAAGAGCTTCTATCAAGAAGTGCATTATAAATAGTGAAAGAACAAAGTCCTTCACACTGGACTAGAAGAGATTGTAGATCAGAAACAAGGAATATTCCAAATGGAAAAGGCTCAAGGAATTGGGATTGTGACAAATACAGTGATACAGGAGCAAGAAAATAATGAAAATATTACCATATTTACCAACAAGGAAGAATCTATGGAAAATAGGAGAAATGAAGCCAAATGCATGCAGGAAACCAAGTCAAATAGGGATTACAATATTGGGAAGTCCTGATCTAATTCATGTTGACTTGGGAAGACAATAAAAAACTATCCACTCCTATATAAAGCATCTCTTTGATACTAATGAAATCATTCACTCAAGGACAAAAGAGAGCCACCTTAAGAAGAATTATCCGAGTGACTTGTTGTCATGATCCGAGCATGAACCCTAGACCGTGACATGAAACCTAGAACTACGAATGGCTCCAGGATAACTGATGGCATATTGCATAACTTACTTTAGAACATAAACAAAGTGAAACTTTCTTAAATCATAACATAAGGCGTGAGCGGAAATCTATGATATCATACATAGTATGAAAAGGGACAACAAGTTAAACCGCTGAAACATCTACATCAAGTCTGAAAGCCTCTACTCATACAGTGAGCTGATGGGACAACACCCTCAACTAGCTCTACTAAAGTTTGAAAACTGCAAAACATAAAAAGAAAGAACATGCATCAAAACTGATGTCCTTGGATAATAAGGACTTACCAAAACTGTTGAAACTGGAGCTAGATAGGATCTAGCGGCGCGACTGAGACTGATCACTTGAACTTATATTGTGAGACGATATAGCATAAAAGTATGCGGTCTGTAATTTGAATTTATTAAATATTTAGGATAAGTAAAATCATGCTAAAATCATGATCTCATGAATGAGCACATGATGCTCAACTATCTCGCTCAAGTTGGTAGGACCGCTTAACCCTTACCAAGGCAAAGAAAGATAAAGGAGTGATATCACTCATGAGTCTATTCAGGAAGGGAAACACTCTCTAGCGAGGCCCCTAACATAATCATATATGATGGCACGTAATTCTGAGACCAGGGTACACTGAACCCCAACCTACTCGATGCTATATACTACTCCCAAAATATATATAGTGCTCATATCATAATAATAAAACATACTTGATTTTGCATAGGCTATTTAAAAAAATGAAAATCATAAGTATACTTGAAATACAGAAACTAGTCATGAAAATAATGTCGTTGATTGGACCATGATACATAAGCTTGAGATTCATGAAATTGATGCCTAATTGAGTAAATCATCATAACTTGAAAACATAGGTTCATAAGAGATTCTAGTAGAAAACATGCAATCATAATTATAAATCATGGATTGAATTATAAGAGAATTGAGTTCATAGAAGATCATGAGAGATTTTATCAAAATTGGGTCTAATCCTAGAATTTTCATAAAACATGATTGGAGACTTGAATTCATGAAATTGATTTGAAATTGGGAATGAGGGTGGAATAAATCCCTCATTCATGACCCTACATACCTAGGCTTGATGGAATTCATGCTTGATTTGAAGACCCAAAAGAAATTGAAAAGGAGAAGAGGATGAATCCTAGCTCTTCCTTGAGAGAGAATTTCTAACTTATAATGTTTGAAGAGAATGAGGGCTTAGGCTAAGTATAACCCCTTAATCAACCCTTTAGGAAGCCTAAAACAACATTACTTAAAAGCATAGAATTTTACCAAAATACCCTAGACTACCGAATTAAAATTCCAACTGGAAGAACCCACGGCCAACACGACGGACTGTTGGTTCCCTCGTTAGTTCTTTCTTCTGCTCCGAATCATCCTTTGAATCTTCTTCAACGACTAAAACAAATAGCCGATATAATCTAACAATGGGTCATACAATTCACTCATCGGTTCTGGGTAAATTTTGATAAATTTCTAAAGTTCCTCACCACGAGACCATCAACGAGTCGTTGGTCCATAGAACGACTCATTCTGGGAGTCATTGAATGTCCCGATGTCGTTTTTCCTATTGGTTTCTGCTGCAATTCTCGTATCTGATCTTAAAAACTTTTGGGTTATTACATTATCTCCCCCTTGGGAATATTCATCCTCGAATGAAGGCTAACTAAGCTAAAAGGATAGGGAAAGAGCTGCAATCCTAGAACTGAAAGGTTGTCAACTAAAAATTGACGGAGTGACTGACTCCGGACGGACATACATGACTGAGCTGAATTCATGAAACATACATGCATACGAAGACATGAGAAAAACTGAGAGATATGAACTTGACTGGTAGGCAGCCAGGTCAACACTTTCAGAGGAGCTAACACCCATAATGCGGGTAATATTCTTGACCTCATCCATGAACTCTTAGGGATCCTCCCCTACTTTGGATCCCTGAAAAGATGGAGGGTTCATATGGGTGAAGTCTCACACCCTCGAGCTGTTACAGACCTGTTAGTGTTCATCGGCACCACTTGCTGGTTCACCTGGTTGGTAACTGTTTGGGCCAGCAGTTAAATGGCCGCCCTGAATTCGGTGGTAGATACCAAATCATCTTGAGGGGCTGTCGGGGTTGGTAGGGCAGGTCTATTGGCGTTACCGGCCCTTCTTATATTCCTGCGTCTGGGAGGCATGGTTCACTGAAATGAAACAAAGCATGAGTTAGAAGGGTGTTTCTAGGATTGAACTTTAACGCATGATAAAAAGTATGAACAAAAGAGAGTTTTTCCTAATAACATCTCGTAGCCTCCTCGTCATAAATGTGATGTGCTTCACTCCCATGAAAAGGACTCTACTCGATGTGGCTTTCAGACATTCCGAGGATACTCTAAACCTAGGGCACTGGTACCAAGTTTGTCACGCCATGAGTCTACACCCTGGACGGGACACGGTACTTGAAGTCACAAGTGACCCCAGTCAACCCCTGGTCTATCATACACTGGTATTCTAAGTTAAATAAATATAGCGGAAGCTTTGAAATAATATTATAAAAGCATTTATGAAAATAAAACTAAAATCATAAAGCTTAAGAACATCTTAAGTCTGAAATTAGTTCTGTGTCTGAAAGACCTCTAACTGATGAGTTGCTGGGACAAGCCCCTAGCTAACTCTAAGTGTAGCTAAAAATAATGAACTAACTGAAAGAAATGAAATAAGGCCCTCAAATGATGAGGACTCACACTTCAACTGTTGAGGTGGAGGATCTAAACCGCGGCGACTAACGGTGCTGAGTTTGAGAACCTACAACTGTATTATGAAACGATACAACATAAAAGTATGCGTCAGTACTTTGAATGTACTAAGTAAGTGGGAGAAAACATAACTGAATCTAATGTCTGAACTGATATGACATGCAATGACCAATAAGTAAACTGAACTGAACTACTGAAGTAAACTGAGGTGGTCGAAATGACCATGTCTGATGGTCAAGGCATGTCCTAAGTCTGAAAGTACTGAGTCTGAGATACTAAACTGAACTGAGCTAAACTGATAGAACTAGAACTGAACTGAGCTGCTTATTCTGAAATTGGACTGGACTGACAAGTGGGAGAGTCTATAACCGACATATAACCACGTGAGCTAGACATGAAGTCCGATGTATACACCCCACTGGTAGGACCCAATATACCTTGCCAAGGTATAAAGGCATGGACTGTGAGATTACTGTCTGGGGACATGAGGCCAATAAAAATAACCTACGGTGGTAACGTAGTTCTGAATCCTGGGTGTGCTGGAACCCCGGCCCTCTCGGTTCTAAGTCCTACTCCCACTGGATAATCCTAATATGATTACTACTGTCAAGCGGATAGCTCGATACTAGAGCCCAAGACTATAACTGACTCAGGGATACTGTTTGAGAGCACCCTGAGCATCTTATAGGATCGGGTTTGGAAACTGGTGTTCCAAGACTGGTCAGAGCTGCTCAACAAGGAGCGTCATAGCCTTTTAATGAACCAACTAAAAAATGAACTGGGGTCCTGAGGTTAGTCAGAGTTATATATATCTAAAATGTCATGACCACCTAATAGACCAATAAACTAGATTCTGAGTCTGATTCTGATAACTAGGAGGCACCATTGACACATCAAGAAAAGACTGTAGTCAAACTGATCAGTTGACAATTTATGAATAGTTCTGAATAGGTTCTATGTTCTAACTGAACTAAACTACTACGCAGCTAATAGAGAACCCAACTCATTCCAACAACACGGGAATTTCATAATATGAAAAAATTTCAAGAATTAAAGAAATATTATCCGACAAGGCTAAAATCATTCTTATCAATGGAGTATTTACTCAACATATAAACAATAAGAAATACAAGAAAATTCATCTCAAATCACACTTCTCAAACTAGACGGAATTTAATACACAAATAGTCTTTACTCGAAAATTTGGGACTTAAATTCACTTTGTCAAGAACATCAACAATTCAGGTAAGAATTGATGGAGATCATATCATTAATAAGCAAGAATATCATTTTATGTGAAATCAACGAATAATAACATATAATTTCTTCGTATTCGAAAACTCAAGGCTAAAACTGATAGAGAAACTATGCAAGGGGTTTTGGAGGACACAAGGTAAGAACAATTTTCCTTGTTGAATTCCCACATACCTGAGTTGAAGTTTCTTGAAGGAGAAAGCTTGGACTACTGCAATGGAGGAAAACCCTAGGCTTGCTTGAAGGGTTCTTGAGAGGAGAGCTTACGATGACTTTTTTAAAAATTTAGAGTGGGAATGAGGAATGAACCATTTTTTCCCACTAATAGGTCTAAAATTATGACTAAACGACATAGTTTAAAGCTTAAGAGAGTAGGAAGTTACTAAATAGCCCTTAGAAAATCACTGGAAAAAACTGACAGGTGACCCTAACGGATGACCTAACGGGTCGTGTGGCTGACCACGACGCGTTGTCATACCCGTTTAGTACACTGCCCGAAATCCTCTGTGGGTCACCACGAGGGACCTAACGAGTCGTGGTCACTGACCACGACTCGTGGTCACAAACCGTGGACCACACTGTCTCACTTCTGAAGTTCTATACTAGGTTTGACCACGAGTCACACAATGAGTCGTTACTAGTGATGACGACTCGTGGTGACACTCGTTAGGTGCACTGCCTATCAACTGACTAGGGCTGGTAACGGGGGACATAACGACTCGTTTCAGGTAACCACGACTCGTGAGGTCTTCTGTTGGGAGCACTGCTTCTCCTTTACCAATACGCCATCCTCCTCCTCACGACTGACCTAACGAGTCGTTAGGTCTCACAACAACCCATTAGGTGAGTCGTCCTGAGACATTTTCTGCAGATTTCCAGATTTTCTGATTTAAGTCCTAGATCTAGCCCTTGAGTTTACGGGGCATTACACTAACATCCTCATATGGTTTTTAGCGACTCTGAGTGGTTTTCAGCCTCTCTCGATAAGCTGAGCATTCTCAATAACCTCATGAACTGAATCGGGTCCTATCAATGTAGCCTCACCTATCTCAAACCATCCAATAGGTGATTTACATCTCCGCCTATAAAGAGCCTCAAATGAAGCCATCTGAATACTGGAGCGGTAACTGTTATTGTACGCAAACTCAATGATGGACAAGTGATCATCCTAACTACCCTTGAAATTATTCACACAAGCTCTCAACATGTCCTCAAGATTTTGAATGGTCCACTCGGCCTAACCATCCGTCTGTGGGTGAAAAACTGTGCTAAATTTGACTTGAATACCAAGTTCCTTCTAAAACGACTTTCAGAACTGAGAAGTGAACTGAGTACCCCTATCTGAAAGGATGGACAATGGAACTCCATGCAACCTGATTAACTCATGAATGTAAAGTCTAGTATAATCCTCGGTTGAATCTGTAGTCTTAACTGGTATGAAATGTGCTAGCTTGGTCATCCAATCCACAATCACCCATATAGAATCATATTGTCGATATGTACGAGGCAACCCTGTGATGATGTCCATATTGATCTCTTTCCACTTTCAAGTAGGAATACTGACATCCTGTAACATACCTTCTGGCCTCTGATGCTCAACATTTACCCGTTAGCAGTTTGGTAACTTGGCCACAAATAGAAAGTTAGATTGATTCATTTGTATATCTAGTCAAGTAAAATATCTTTCGCTAGTTTCTTTAGTTATTTCTTGTTGCCT
>JACEIK010000385.1:32195-132330 GCA_018107945.1 Datura stramonium | reverse complement strand
ATTTATTATATGTAAATGAAATTAATTATTTGTGCATACATGAACCTAATACGAAATATTTTATAGATATGTTGAATGACGATAAATGCATTTATAATATTTTTCATTATGTCATTAATTAGTATATTGTCTGCGCGATGTCATTGTCATTAATTTAAGATTAAAGGTGGAAATAGTTTTTAACTGTATCTCAAAAGTACTTAAGTTTTTTTTTTTCTTCTAAAAAATTATCTAATAAATTAGATGGAGATTTGAGTATTTTGAAAAGGCGCACATTTATCTCCTCCTGCTAACGTGCTCCTTAGGTCGATTTTCATGTCGAAGAGAGGTCGTCCCAGGCATCAATAATGAAGATTCCCACGCTATCTCTAGAGAGGGACAACACGAGATATGCATCTGATAAAGGGTCTGAGGGGAAAGAGAAGCAGCAAGGGGAGGGAATACTACTATGAACTCCCTCAGCTGATATAAACCAAATGGATAGTGGGGAGCACACAAGCCATGAACTGGCTTATTTGCTGGCAATAAAGCTGCGGGGAATGGTATGAATCTATCGTTTGTAGCACCAGCTATTGTCCAAGGAAAACTTATGGTGATTCTGGATTGTGGAGGATACTGCAGCGTGGAGGAATGCTCTGGTAGTGTATGTGATGGGAGAGATGTCCAGTTTCACTTACATGAGTAATTATATTGCTCGAAACTGGAATATTGTTGCTGACCCGGACATTCACTAACATGAGGATGATTTCTACATAGTGAAGTTCAAAAGTATTGGAGACAGGAATAAAATTCTGTATTCTGAACCATATGCTATTCGTAGCAAGTGTCACGATCCAAGCATGGCCCCTGGACCGCGACACAGGATCTAAAACCACGAATGGTTCCAAGCTAACCCATGACACATGCACAGAACATTCTTGAGCATAAACTAAGCAGAAATACAACACGAGAATAACATAACATAAGTTGAAGTCTATAATCTCATAAAGCATAAACGAGGCTACAAGCCAACATCGCTGAAACATCTACACATAACTGTTTGACAAGTCATTAGTTAAAAATGAGTTGATGGAACAACACCCCCAAATAGCTCTACTGAAATTTGAAAACTGAACGACATAAAAGAAAGAACATATATCAAAACTGATGTCCACGAATCGTGAGGACTCACCCAAAGCCTTAGATAATTAGAGGAAATTCTAGGGTGTTTTCTCTCTCAAAAGTCAGTAAAAAAACGAAGTGAAATAAAAATTTTGACCAAAATGGGTATAAATAGTTTTTTGTAGATCTTACTTGCGGCTTCCACACACGGGACTTACTTTTGACCTATGATCTGTATTTCAACTTTGGAAGTGTAAACGCTTCTAATATACATTGGTATATATTTGATATACACTTAATATATGATCTATATATCTGATATACAGTCTGTATGTCATATAAAACATCACATATAGGACGTACATTTGATATACAATTTGTATGTCAGCACTGCAAGTTGATTCTAGTGGGTTAAGATTTTGTCTTCCCACTTACAATTCAATATATAGTCATATATTTGGTATACGAGTCGTATATCATATTTATGAATACTAGGAATGCCTTTAGTAAATCGTCTATAACTCTTTGATCACAAATTGGATTGACCTGATATTTATATGATTGGAAATCTACTTTAAAGGGCTACAACTTTCATGCATAGACTTCTCCAATATTCCCCATCAATTAGGAATTATACGCTCTCAAATCGAGATCTTATGCAAATTTAATTGAAATTTTTTATTTTTCTTTCACTTTTCAACTTACCTTGGCCTTAGAGAAACCTTTACAACTCCAATAAATTTCGAAGAATAATTTGTGGTTAATGTAATACATTTGTTATATCATCAGGAACTAACCATAAATATTAATTGACATTTAACCTAACCCGAAACTACAAGGTTTTACAACCGGCCATGCCGATGACTCTATACGTATGAGTTTTTTCCATTTGGATTCATCCTTCCTTTCCATTTCCTGTTCATCATTTCCTTGTCGTTAGCCATATTTTTTACAAATGTATTGAAATTATGTTCCTTTCGAGGCTGATCATATCAGTGTTTTATGATTCAACCTCTGAATGTTTGTCGTAAACCTCCTTATAAGAATTTCTCAAAACTTAATTGGCCTCTTATGGACCCAAACACTTTGTCAATGGATACAAACAATAATCTTCATACTTAGGAAATACCTGCAATGTCTGGATGGGACCAATTGAAGCAACCTGCATTGATTTTTAAGAATTTAGTGAGTTTCTTTCTCAGCTTCAGGCTCCGTTCCTTGACCATAAATACCCTCATTTTTGGGAGGTTGTAAAGAAAGGTCACTTGTTTGAGTTACTTGATTGTGTCCTTGTTTTGCACTACTCAGACCCCTTCTGAGACAACACTTCTTTTTAAAGGCTTACCGTCTACCTTTAATTGTTTGAGGTCCTACATGCTTATCGAGTTACCTGAATCAACGAGCACAAGATTGATTTACAAAATAATTAATATAAAAATATTACCATAGCACTATTGTGCGGGGATTTAGATCTTCATTTCAAATCATTGTTGCTAGTTGAGTTTTTCCTTTGACCTCTCCTCATCCGAGTATCATATTGATCACATGTAATGGAGGAGGTACTTTGGTGTTGTTGTTCTCTTTCTCCTTTCTATAGTTCATCCTTTTTATTTCACTCAAAAATTTCCTTTAAGTGTATGTTTTTTAGGAGTATGGCCACTTCTTCTCGAAGATGCCTACAATCTCTGGTATTGTGCCCATGAGTTTCATGAAAGTCGCACCATAAGCCTTGATCCCCGGACCCTAGATCCGACCTTATCGGTTTTGAGAAATAGGCCTCATTTTTGTTTCTTATGTCATGACCAGTTGTATCGAACCTACAATAAAACCATACTCTGATAACTTTGGAAACTCATCTACGAAATAGACTGGATTGGGAGTTTCACTACTTCTTTGATTTAGAAGCCCTTACGCCCCAATCTCTCCCTGTTCATCTATCAAATCCAGATTTCTCTACATAGTGGGAGATTCTTTCATGCTGACTAGACCCCTTCTTATGCTAGGTAGGTAAGGTGAGTAAGAATTTCTAGAGGGTCTTGAATCTAAGTCCCATATTTTGATCGTCATGTCATACCTTGAGACCGGTAATAGCCGTCTTCCACTTTGATTTTCGATTCATATCAGTTGTGGACGTCGGCCCAAGTTGTGGCCTCAAACTCTATCAAACTCTCTTTTAGTCTTAAAGATGCAACCAAACTATTCAGGTTCAGATCCTTTGTAAAGGCTTTGGCCACCCAATCACCTGGTACCGTAGGTAGCTGCATCCTCTCCTTTTGAAATTTGATCACGAGGCCCTGGAGTAGCTTTGAGTTACGCTATTCAATCTTGAAGATGTTAGCTTTTCGGGCTTGCACCCTCCTTGCTCTGGCATGTGCTTTGATAGATCGATCTGCAAGCAGAATAAATGAGTCAATAGAATTTTCAGGTAACAAAGAATACCAATTGAGAGCTCCCCCGGACAGACTCTGTTCAAATTTCTTAACCAAGATGGATTCAATCTCATCTTTGGTTAAGTCATTCCTTTTGCCTGCAATGGTGAAGGCTAGGATGTGTTTGTTAGGATCCTCGATCTCGTCATACTTTAGATATCCAACATACAAAACTTTTATGATATCGTCTTAGGCATCACATTTGGCTTGTATGCTTGTTGAGCATATCTTTGTGAATTCGGTCCTTTTAAAAGTGCGAATGCCCCTGGTATTTGACCCATGCAGGCATGCAGTTCCTTCAAACCTTCTTTCAAGCTTATCTTAATATCTTTTATAAAGGTGTCTATCATCGACAAACCTTTCTAGGACCCGCTTTTAATATCTAAGTCTCTTTGTGTAAAGGCATTGCCAATGACACCTCTCCACCTATCCCAGCACCATTGAATGCCATCGTGGTTAGGGTTTTCTTTAGCTCTATGGCCTTCTCATCTTATGATGCTATATGTTTCATCGTGGATCTGTGTTGAGCGATCAAGACCTCAAGGACCTTCTTAATGTCATCAAAACCAATATGATGGATTACATCCTCACGAACCCTATTCCCCATACGTTTTCGTACGTTTACATTCATTAAGACCACATTCTCCAGATCTTCTTCTTCATCATCGTCAATGATAGGTCGATTATAATGTTAGTCTCTTTCTCGCGAACGACGTGGTCGTGTTGATTTTTCAATCCGTTCTCGTTACTTGCATGTGTGTTTGCCATGAATGTTTTATTACATAGAAAGCAAATAAAACAATATATAAGAAATTTAGCTAAAAGGAAATCAACAAGTTAACACAATATCGCAACTGCCCAGGTCCCACTCAAATTCGAGTTTATCGAGATGTATGATAGTTGTTAAAGCGATTAATAAGTAAATACGCGCGCGCGCACACACACACACACATATATACACTATATATATATATATATATATATATAAAAGGCAGGTTGAATATGTCAAGAAATAAGTATTTTTCGATGTTATCCTGATAAGATGTTTGAAGCTTTCAAGATCTCGAGTGTTTGAAACCAATACTACAAATGAGTAGCCGGATGTAACAAAAGACAATGAGAGCTAGAAAGTAGTAGAGGTATATTTCACTATTCAAACCATGTTGTTACAAGTAAAAGAGAACCTACTTTTAATATTTTATTATAGTATTAGGACCAATCAAATGGCTCCAATTGGGCCCTATAGTACATAGCGGTAATCATGATACTCACACTAGGCTGTTATAGACGTCAGCTAGTAATTTATCATTATTAGCATGCGTCTTATATGA
Organism: Datura stramonium; assembly: GCA_018107945.1. Taxonomy (NCBI): domain Eukaryota; kingdom Viridiplantae; phylum Streptophyta; class Magnoliopsida; order Solanales; family Solanaceae; genus Datura; species Datura stramonium. Next base: position 127,469 of record JACEIK010000385.1, on the reverse strand, counting down.
CCCTGCCTATGTGTTGCTATCGCTTTTATCGTACCTCCGAGTCTGAGATTTTGATACCAAGTATGAAATCACAGTCCTCTTCTCGTAGTTCCTTTACTGCTGCCCTTGGCTGCCTCTTTCTTTTGCCCAAAGAGTGATTCCAGAACTATACACCAAGACCTAATTTATATTCCTATTAATTGACTTATCATGACTTCATCCTCGAATTTTCGGTAGTATATGACATCACATGCCTCTTGTCACATGTTTTGAAATCATATTTTCCCTATACAATTTAGATCCTCTTGCTCTATGACTTGTATTACCTGGCACATGCGATCTACTACTCCAACATTGACTTACCTGTAGTCGACCTCTCTTAATTAACTGTACTTTTTATTATTATTATTATTTGGATATTTTTATAAATCAGAGCAAATAATAAAAAATCTAAATAAGAAAGTAGACAAGAAATGTAGAGAGACAATAGATGAGAGTTTTCTTGTTCTTCCAAGTATTTCTATGACTCTTCAAGTGTGTACATCTTATGCCTATATTTATAGTACTCATAGAGGCATATAGAAGGTTCCTAACTTGGCATAAACCATGCAAATAAAAGGAAAAGATCATGGAGAAGGTTATGGAGGTGTGGGATATAATATCATAGAGTGAGGAGAAGGGCAAATTGATTTCTAGAGTAGTAGACATCCACACTAACTAATTATTTCATAACACTCCCCCTAGGATGTCCATGATTTGATAGATAATATGTCGCATTAAAATATTACTAGGAAAAATTCTATGAAAAAAAATTCTAATGAAAGAAAAATAGTACACATATCTTATAATATGCAATGCTTACCTCGTTAAAAATCTTGCTAGAAAAACTCGTGGGACAAAACTCAGTTGTGGAAAAAGAGTATAGTGTGTATTATGCTCCCCCTAACTAACATCACTTAATTCTTTTAAATAATATCTCACAATCTTGTATATTTAACTTTTCAAATATTGATAGGTGACAACATCTTTATGACTAAATTACTTTCATGAATATGTTTTTGAGGTCATCTTGATATATCATTTTCTTGTCTCTTGAATATATTGAGTCTTTGAGCTCAGTCAAATACATTTTTGACGATCACTCTGTTCGTAATCTTGTCATGATAGACAAATTTCTCATTCAATTTGTTCATAGCAACAACCAAGTTACGGACACTTCAATTGTATGGTAATAAAATAGACTATCTTGTATTATAACATAATATGACAGTATTCTCACATGCAAACCAATAAGTTTCTTGAAATCAAACTTTATATAAATCAAATAATTTTTCTGTATTTGTATAACCAACAATCCTTTGATAATATTGGTTAGAAATAATAAACTCAAATCAATATTCTATTTCACTCGAATATCTCCACGTAAAAGTGAAATTATATCATGCTTGCACATTAATAAATATTATTATCTCATGGATAGTAATAGCAGGATATATAAGTGCACAAATTGCACTAAGACATAATCTTTTTTTAATCATTTTTATAAGATTGAAATTAATGTTTATGTTAAGCAATCTCACAATTATTGGGGTATTCAATGGAATCACTTTAATACCTTTTAAATCCTTCAAGGATTTTCATATAACATTCACCGTCTAGCTAGACATGACAACTTGGCATTATACGTGTTCAAGTTTTCATGTATTATCAGACGGAAAGAAACCTCATTGCCTCCACCATAGGAGAACATATCTCCATACAATAATATAAGGACTTCTGCGAAAAAAATATTTATGCCACAAGGCATAATCCATACTTTATATCTTGCGTTTTTTTCCATTTAACTTTCGTAAAAAAATTCATTTATACCCAACTGACATTATACCTTGGTCTTTGGACTATAAGTCCAAACATCACTTTTTCAAGTGAAATAATATATACTTAAATTACGTACTTTTATTTGGCCAATTATTTATCTGTCCACACTTTTTGATAGATTTGAATTCAAGATCCTCATCATCATTTATAACATTGAGTGTTACATTATATCAAAGACATCTACAATCATTTGATATCAGTTCCAATACAACATAACTTATTAAGATCTCTTTATTTTTCATCATTTTAGGTACTTGAATCTTTGCCAAGATTTTATGAAGTATTATATCATGTGCTCTTTTCAAGCATTTGCCTCATTATTATGACCATCTTGATCATTTTATCTTTTGCTCTTTAAGGAGTTTTATCTTTGAAATTGATTGGTCTATCATACTTCAGGCATATCATAGACTCTGTCCTTCGAGGACTCTAAGTAGGTGTTTGTACATGAGATTTCATCTCGTGATTTGAAATCATGAGATTAAAGCAGCGTTTGGACATGCGATTTCATCTTATGATTTCAAATTATGAGATGAAATCTCAAATTCTCAAAAAATCTTGATTTGAAATTTCAAATCATGAGATGAACCTTTTCAGATATAAAATTTGACCCACAAGTTTATATTTTGTAAAAAAAAAAAATAATCCCATCATTTTATATATACCAACCTTATTTATCAATCATTTATTTCAGATGTAAATAAAATTTATTGTTGATATTATTACTCTTATCAACATTTGCCAACCATATGGAAGGATTATATTAAAAAGAGTAGTACAGTACAACTCATGCTTAATTTTATTTTTTATTGTACTAAAGTTCGATAAATAGATGATGTATTCTTTTAGAATGACTTTGTGCTATTGTATTATATTTTGTTAAGAACTTTTACTTATTTGGTAAGATTGTATAAGAATTCGAGAAATTTTAATAGTTTTCACAACTTACGGGAATTTTATGTTCATGAGAAAAAAATACAACTTAAGAATTTCAAATCGCATGTCCAAATAAAATTTCAACTTCATCTCATATGATTTTGTATCATAATTTCATCTCGCGTGGCCAAATGGAACCTAAATTTCATTGGAGCATTTACAACTAGATTATGACATAAGGTCAGCAAATACATCTGGCAATTGATTTGCAACATTTTGCAAATAAATTGTCTCTTGAACTTCAAGTTCATATTCTTTTATGAGAATCTAGATAATTCATTCCCACACAGTATTTTTTCAGCTGCTAATCATTTCTCCCTCTAATGTTAGAAAATTTAACATTTACCTCCAACCTTATTTCGGGACACATCTTTGTGCATGGTGGAGCATTTGAATCATATACCGCACATTTAAATTTTTAGATGAAAATTATTTGGTTCATGATCCCGAACCGATGATGATAGGGAAACCTTGTTGGCTTGATACGTACAAGTGTTGCTACATGTTAAATAAACACATCTCATATTAAATTTTATTTGGGAGTTCTATTCTCACACCCAATGGTTTAGCTATAATTTGAGGCATACAATTTTTGCTAAACCAACTTAGATATAAACCAACATTATCAATATAATTTTTAGTTGAAATTGTGCTCTTAATTTAATAATTTGAGCAAACAACCTTGCAAAACTAAATTGCAAGTTGTTATCAAATGCACAGGTGATCATACCATAGATGCATCTATTAAATCATATAATAGAAAAAGGCCGCATGGCATATGAATGGGTCGATATTCATCTTTTTATACGTTTCAAAAATTCAGGGGATCTATTCTCAACCTTAATGGATACAATAATCAATTTGTCATGAAAACAAGCAGCTTAAGAGAATTCTTGAAGAATTTACTATTTTTTCAATATATAACCACATGAATTCTCAATTATTTTCACATAATATTTGAACCGAAATGGCCAATATTTCATGCCAACTAATATATTTTTTGTAAACTTGTAATTTACTATCGCATGTGATTTCATCACCATGTTCATATTTATATGTTTCAAATAGAAGAAAAAGGCGGGTAACCTTTCACATAAATAATTATAATACTATTAGAAAATAAGAAATTAGTGACGGAAAAATCATGTAGCTAAACAAAAAAAAATCCCATGCTAATCCCATTTAGATGTGAATTAGCTACAAATTATAAGAAAATTCAATTAGTTAGGAGCTTTTTAGCAGCGGATTAACTAGGGATTACCAATAAATTTCATAGCTAATTTCATATTTTCTAGTAGTGTAACCCGTTTCGATTATAGTAATATGAAGATATTAAATCTTTTCATTATTTATAGTCTCAATGTAATTTTTTTTGGCCAATTTTTTTTAAATTTAATAAATTTCTTTTGAGACTTACTACAATATATTATAAGTAATTGTACTCATTCGGGTAGTAACAAATTTTCTCTTTCAAAGCTCTCAATTAATTTTATACTATCAAATCAATATTTTATGATATCATCCATATGGTGAGTTATCTCCTCCACGAAGAAAATTATATTATTATTGTCATAATCAAAATTATTACAGGCAAGACACGTTTCTTGCTTTACTTTTTCCTTTAATCTTTTTTTTTTCAATAAGACCTGACAAAAAATTTTGACGTACCATAGGTACACAACTAGTGACAGGTTCATGTGGTCACACAGTGATATTTATTTTATTCAAAACCTTTATAGAAAGAATTATTTCTTGATTCTACCGACAAGACATGCTACAATATTTGTGATGTAGTAAAAGTATGTGATCAATGACCTTTATGTCAATATAATTTTTCTTTATATCTTTCAAACCTCCCATAGAGGTGAGTTGTGACATTTATCCATTCATACATGTGCATGTCCTTTTTCATAATTTTTATCACATCTTGACACGTTCACTTTCAAGAATGGGTGAGCATTCACGATGTTTAACACAAGCTATGGACTATAACCATTTGTACATATTTCATAAAATTTTATCATAAGCTTATTGTCACGCCTTGAAATTTATATGACACACCTCAACATTTCTTTGAAAAGTCAAGTGCACCACTACTTTATATTCCTTTATTTTGATGGAGAATTTATAATAAAACTTATCAAATTAGGTCGAGCGATCACCGCATACCCAAAATCTTTCATACCAAATTGATGGTAAAAATTACCTTCACCTTTTGAAGAACTATTTTAAGTACCCATAATGTTCTTCCTTTTCATTACCACAATGATGATTTACATTATTTTTTTCTTTTACCACGCTCATGTTCATTCGTTTAACCACTTGTCTTCAATCAGATTTATATGCACACTACCACATTCCCTAACAGAATGGAGCATATGCACTGCTACCACATTTCCTCATGGTATGGAGCATATCAAGTGAACGGATTTCATAATTTTTCATCAAAAACACATTAATTTACCTCAATCATTATTATATCATCAATATAGCACGTTGGAACTTAAACTCAATCTTTTATTCATAAGAAGGTGTGTTAGGTCAGAATTTTGTGGGACTTGAACCCAACATCTTATCACCATGGTGTATCACGACTTTAACCTGATGTCTTATCCTCTTGGTATGATTAGACTTGAATCCACTATTTTATCTTCAATCAATGATACAATAGATCAAAATATACTAGAACTCACCCTCGAGCCTTTAAAAATACTACCACATTTTCTTGTGAATTTGTCTAGTTTCAAAATATTCCGTAATGTAAGATATTTCAATCTAATTAAATATTTCATATATGAAAAATAAAGAGTCACCATGTTCAATTTTTAAAAATTGTAAAAGGAAATTTAGAAGCAAAATGAAATATCATGCAGTAATGCTTTTTCAAAACTTACATCCACGCATGTACATTGACAATTTAGATACTGCAGTGATCATAAATTTATATGCAATATTTAACAATCTCAGTTAGCACTTCTCTTTGGAAAAATATTCATGGCATATTATGCATTTCAAAGGTATATGATAGAAGATATTGACATCAGGAAAAGAGATAATAGCGGAGAGTTTTCTTATAATTCTTGTTGGAATACAGGCATACGCAGCGGAAGCAAACAATTCAGGATCATACTTGCACGTAATATAGATAACACATAAAAACATATTTTAATCAAACATAAAATCGATACTTATCTCTTGAAGCGTGACCGCGAATCAATCCTCTTGAAGCTTTGTACAAATTGTCCAATGCGTTCTTCAGGTCGTTCTTCAGTCTCGCGATCTCCGTTATAGCCTCAAAAATCTCCGAGTAGGGAATACTTGTGTGGGCAAGTAATTTGATCTCGTAAAGGTTAAAGTTCTTCCATCATCTTTCATGAGGAAGAGAATCATGAGTAACTACGTTTTTATGGTATAAACCCTAGTTCCAAAATGTATAGGTATCTTTTCCAAGTAATACTAAACTTTCCTTCTATAAGACCAATTTATTTTAACCAAAATCTGGTAGGATTCTTCTCTTCTAAAAAATCGATTTCTTCCTTTCCAAGTTCATTGATTAATCGTAGGGACCACACGATTTAATTAATGAGGCTTTTAATTATTGTATTAATTCGCAAATGAATGAATTAACCTTATCATAATAAATTACAAATTATTCCACTAAAAATCCGTAGAATTGCACTCCTCCGTATAATTTCAAAATCATTAATTAAATCTTATTTAACTCCCCACGTTAAGATTTGCAGATACCAATCAATCGAATTAAATTTCGATTATTTAATCTATTTGATTAATTTAATCCTTTATTCAAACGCTTAACTTATTTCATGTGACTGATACAAAATCCACCTCGCAAGGTTTTCTACATGAAACTTATAAGCAATCATAAAGGGGTATCATCAATTTCAAAGGCCGAGACATGGATTCCATTAACTAATTATTATTTCACAAAGTGTCATTTGTCATCATCCAACCTATCTAGAACATTTAACTTACGAAAGATCGGAGCTCACTCCTTTGATAGATCAAAACAACAAACAAATTACATCGATCATAATAATTATATCGTGATTAAGTATATAAGTACATTTAATGATATAAAATTTATTTTTTGCTCGATAAAATATCATTCTCTACTTGGTCCGTCAATACATACAAAATGTGACGCAAGACAAAGTTGTTGAATTATACTATTCCATAATCAAGATAAATTATATTTAATCTGCTACAATCGCATCACTTAATTGGTCTCTATTTTCATCTTGGGACATGAACTTATATAAACTTTATACTTATAAGAACCGACGATTTAATCTTCCGTGTATAAGCTAAACTCTATACACTAAATTATCTACTATATATGTAAAGGACACATTGATTGGATATATGACTATTTTAATCTTTATTAAAATTGAATAAACAATTGTTCTATAATAAATACTAATCTAAACACATGGTTACCAAGAGATAACCCATGGTTAATAGTATATGTATTCCGACAATTCTTTCAAGTATTTTCAAGTGTGTACAATATGAATTCTTATGTTTCTATTTATAGGATTCATAATAGCATATAAAAGGTGTTAGCCCTATAATCAAGTAATAGACGACAGTGCTTTTATGAAATTTTACGTATTGTGATTTGCAAGAAATTCCAACCTATGCAAGATGTAGGATTATAGGTAAATGGCGCCATATATGTAAAAGACTCTTCCCATTCTGCATCATCGTATTCAATTCTCGGCAATTTTTCGATTCTTTTCTTTTCGTTTCTTCAATAAAACCTCGTTATATATCAACAAAATGTAGAGTCATAACTTGGATTTAACCATGAAAATAAGGGAGGAAGATGATGGAGTAGCTAAGGTTATGAAGGTGTGGAAAATAATATCACAAGAGTGGAGAGTATTGAGATATTAATTTCTAAAGTAATGAACATCCACGGCAACTAATTGTTTCATAACAAATATCCTTAAATTGCGTCAATTTTCTGGAAGGAGAACTTACTCCCTACATAATTCTCTCTTCCTTTTTTTTGCGAACTCTACATTTTTCAGTGTTCTATTGCCATAAGTATGTTATGGGGAAATTATTAAGTACCTTTTTGATACGTTTGGACATTATTTTATTTAACTATAATAATACAACTTCAACTCTTACAAGTTACATGTAATAAAATTGTATACTAAACAAAATGAACCAAGGAAGGGAGTACTAAAATTAGCATTTTAGTGGATTAAAACATTATTTGGAATAAAAAAAATGGGCATAAGGTGGCAGGTTCCAATTTCTTGGACATATGCAATTTTTCATTATAATTACTACTCTCCTGCCTACGAGTATTTAGTCATTTAAAATGACACAAATTGGTGTAAATCTAAATTAGACATCGCATATAGACGAGCGTTAAAGGGTACATTTAGTTGGCTAAATAATTGAAATTAATTTCTCAATTATAACTCTTTTGTATTACCATAGTTCTCAGACAGTGCTGAAAATGTCATATTTTAATTCGAGAGGATAAATACTTTTTCGATTTGTGACAAGTAAAATAAATCTTTGTGTCAGTGGGTCACTGTACATATTCTTTTAAAGTTTAATTTGAATTGATACGGAGTTTTTTAAAAATAATAATTTAGGGGAAGAGGTAGAGGAGAAAATAGGTTATAAAGAAGTTAAATGATAGGCCGTCTGTCCAATCATATTCCTCCTCCTCGTCGGTGCTTTTCTTCTATTTCTTATTTCTTCTTCTTTCTGTTGGATGTTGCTGCTACCAACCAATAACGCCTCCTATTTTCTATAATAAAATTATTTTTCCCACTTTGTCCTTCACTGCAACTGCAATTCCCATTCCCCCAAAACTTCAAATTCCATATCTACCCCTCTAACACAAACTTATAATCTAAAAAGTTCGTTATTTCAACCCAATTTGCACCTCCTATAATTTCAAATGGATATTGCCGTCCCGTTGTGAAAACTATTATCTTTTTATGTATGTGGCGTGGCTTTGTGTTAATTAATCTGAAAATCGATAATAAAGGCTTAAATTCTTAAATAATATGGGAGTTTTGTTAATTAAACATTCCTAGTTTCTAGAGTTGGTGCTGAACTTCACCGCAATGGCAGTATATTGAGTCACTATATTCGTCGTTGGGTTAGATGAATGAAGTATTATTGACGGTGAAAAAAATATTTTTAGAAAATTAAATAAGAAAAATGCATACTACAAGGGCTGAGATTACCCCGCCTTTTCAAACTGAGATCACCCTTTTTTAGGGAAACCTTGAGCAAGACTTGCTCTCCCACCATAAACTCTATCTCACCCCTTCGATCTCGTGTACGTTTTGCCTGCTTTGAGCTACCAAGTTATTTTCTTAATTATCCACCTTCTCCAAGGATTCCTTTGACAAACCGCCTCATGGTCTCACCTCGAACGCATTGAACTAGCACTCGATAAGGAATCTACATTTTCTCCCATAAGGCCTCAAATAGCCGCTATGTCAATGCTTGAGGATAGTTATTATTGTATGTGAATTCGGTCAAGGGTAAAACTTAATCTCAATGGCTCTAACTCTATCAGCACAAGCTTGACTCCAACATTTGGATTATCTCGCCTATTACCCATCCATCTCATGGGTGAAATGTTGTACTCAAGTCTAGCCTAGTGCTTAATTCACTGTAAGGTTCTCCAATAATTAGAAGTAAACTGTACTTTGTTTGGAGATATTATACTAGCACCTTATGCAACCAACCAATTCCTTCATATATTTTTGCCAACTTTTTGCATTATAAGTCACTGACCTGCTGAAGAGTTAGCGGTGTACTTAGCCGGCTCGTCAACAATGACCCAGATGGAGTTGAACTTTCCTAAGGTCTTCTGGCTAACTACGAAATTCATAGTTATCCGCCTCCCACTTTCATTTTTTGGATCAAGACTATCTCAAGTACACCGTACTTCCGATGTTCATACTTCACTATATAGCCAGTATCGGGAAACGTGCTCGAACATGTCTCTTCATCCCGCTCCACCAATAAGGTTAAGCTCGTGTCACGACATGTACATCTTGGTGACTTAGGGGTGTATGGAGTACCTCGATCTGTGAGCTTCTGATAGTATGGTTTTGATGATATCACTAACTTGGGAACACATACTTTTTCTCCCTTATCCTCAACACCCCTCATCATCTATCACCGCCTTCCTTGGCTTCCTCTCACAAGACTCATGGGTCACGAATCTTACTTAGCTCTCGCATCCTCAAACTCTGGCTTCTGATTGGTATTTCATCTAGCAAAGATGATCTAGCTCTCCACACCGGTCAATAATTACCCGACTCCGATAGTGTAAGTCTCACAAGGCTGTTGGCCAATGTCTCAACATCTCTTGCCAATAAGGCCTGGGAGCTTCCAAGCAAGCTAACTACCCATACTTAGCTTTCCATAACACATCGATATGAAGGAAACTACATTAGCTCTTTCCCTGTGATGATACAGATCGTGACATCATATTCCTTAAGAAGTTCAATCCATCTTCGCCATTCCCAAGTCGGTGAACCCTCTTTGGGAGAACATACCGTAGGGCCGTGACGTTCGTGAACACCTCACAACGCCCCATAAAGTAATGCTCCATTTTCAAAGTGAATACCACCATCACACCCCTAGTCATGCGTGGGGTAGTTCTTCTCATGCACTTTCAACTGCCTTGAAGCATGGGCCACACGACCTATCCTTCCTACATTAACACAACACCCAAACAAGACCGCGAGGCTTCACAATAAAGTACAAAGTTTTTACCTTCCATCGATAGAGTCGTGATGTGAGTCGTGGCTCACAAGGTCTCGAGCCAGTGCCTCTTTACACTCCTCCACTAATAAAATGACACATTTTTCTGAGCCACTTTGTCAACCGAAAGGAAATAAATACAAAACCTTACAAAACCATGCGGGTCCTAGCCCACTCAACTCCAGTTTTTACCAGGATCCACCATTTATCCCTTTCGAGGCTACGTGGTTTTAAAAAGGATACTCGATTCCAAATAGAATTCACATTACTAAACTTTGTGTATAGTCATTTTCCTTAAGATCCCTAATACGATCCACGCATGATTCTCATATTCCTACTTAATCTTGGAATACACCAAAATATCGTCAATGAAAATGATCACAAAAGCGAGTCCAAATAAAAAGACGGAAGATATCGCTCCATCGTGCTCATGAAAAGCCGGCTGAGCATTAGCGAGTCCAAACATGATCAAGAACTCATGATGCTCATACCTCGATTCGAAAGGCTATCTTCGAAATTCCTAGGCACAAATTTTTAACCGATGGTAACCCAACTCAAATCAATCTTCGAGAACACTACCGCACCTTGCTCGATCAAACAATGATCATTCTGGGAGTGGATACTTATTCGAATGGTAACCTCATTCACTGATTGTAATTAATATACATTTGCATGCTACCGTCTTTCTTCTTCACAACACCGAGGGGCACCTAGGGAGAGACAATTTCGATCTACAAACCCTTACTAAGAAGCTCCCGCAACTGCCTCGAGCCCTCTCAATCCCACTGCGCCATTCTATACGGCGGTCTCAGGCCTAGTCCTCACTCTAAGTCTATATAGAAATCCAATCTCGTGATCCGATGGCATACTGAAAATTTGGGGGAAACACTCTAGGAACTCACGAATCACTCTAACATACTGGCGAGGATCCGTGACCGTATCCTGGTAATCATGGCTAGGTAAGCTCTAACACCCTCCCTATTAGTTTTCGGGGCACAAGTATAATGAGATAAACTTCTTAGGAACAGTGACTATAATGCCCTTCCACTCCAATCTAGACAACCCCGGTATCGCTATCGCTGATTGCCTTACCATGACAATTCAAAATAGCAAGGATAGGAGACAACCAAACATTTCTGTGGATAATGCTAAAGTCTAGCATGTATAAGATTACCAAATCTACGCGAAAATATAACCCATAAATCCTACTAAACAGGCACGATAAACTCTATCCAAAACCACATATGGGAGAAACATGTGAATCAGTGGTATCAAGAATATTACAAACAAAATTCAATCCTTAAGCAACAAAGTGTTGGTATTGGCTGCATAAAAGTAGAAATAGTATCAGCATAGTAGGTGTCCATTCTGTCACACACGAATAATACTCGTGATGACCGCGTTCTTCAAGCCTCTCACTCAGTCGACTCCAAAATGCATAGAAACGAGCCCGACAACCCATCTCGAGATCAGCCCTATTGGGTCAGGTACCTCAACCGAACCGAGTACCACCCATTTCCGTCTGAACACCCTTTACTAGGTTAAGCTCCACCTCTACTCGTTGAATGACCGCCCACCTAAGTCCGGGTGGGCGATCTTTAACAACGTACTACATACCCTCCCTTATCAGAAAGCTGTGGCTCCTGGGAGTCTGATAGATTTAAGACAACTGCCAACCTTAATTAAACCGAGACACTTCACCTTTGAATATGGCCATACTCGCCACACTCATGACACACCTATCAAGCACTGCTTCGGGCAGAACTCAATACATATGTGGCAAGCCTCGAATTGAGCTAACCATTTGTGTACTCCCACCGTATTAAAGTGGCGTTGACTGCCCCCAAGGGACACCTACGATACCTATACCGATCAACAGTGGTGTCCAGCTGCATCAGAGAACTTGAGTCTTAGAAAAAGAACCACTAAAGTTACCTTCCTTTCGAGCCTTCTTATCGTGTTATTTCGTATACCATCCTACTTAACCCCTCCACATTCTCTTCAAAACCCACCACCTCCTCGAAGGTCTTAATTCGATACATCAAAGGATCCAATTAGACACTAGTTCATATAGTACACCATACAAGCACACACATGATACACGACTCCAAATGATACGACCCAAATTGAAAGATCATATGGTACCTACTCGACTCTAATTTGACAAAGGTATCATTTTTTTTTCATTTTAACCAAATAAATAAATAACAATAATAATAATAATAATAATAATAATAATAATAATAATAATAATAATAATAATAATAATAATAATAATAATATAACCGAATCCTTATTCCTAAACATAACCATCATTTCAAAACTTTCCTTCATTAAAAACATAATTATACATCCAATGTTCCCAAAATCGACTCTTCCCAAAGATCTAGTTCAGACAGTGCAAGAGCGTCATCTAAATATTGCATAACCAAGAAAAGACATACCACCTCGCGGAGAGAATATAGAAGTTGATGAGTATTGCCACGTCAATCATGAGACTGCAAATTACTCCGCCACAAATCCCACACCCAAAAAGGTATAGCAAAGTAGTATCAAGACATCATACATATGAGTAGGCATCATTGGCCGACTAAAATTAGTTTATGCAACAACATATAATCAACATACAATCTATTAACAATACAATACACTCACATTCTATCAAATTCAATAATCAATTCATTAACTCTATTATTCATTTATATTCTATCAAATTCAATAATCATTTCATCAACTCCATTATTTATTTATATTCTATCAAATTCAATAATCAATTCATCAACTCAATGGTCTATATCGTTTAACAATACACACATACTTCCCTAAAGCCGGTATTAGCCACAAAAGCCACCAGAACTGCTCGTGCTCGCCAAGTAAGAATCTTTGGACCGCCGCCGTGGTAACTTGACTATCAAGCCGCGTCTCGCCGCAGCCGAAAATTCCATCAAGCTGCAGCTGCACGTTTCAGCAAGAATCACTCTCTTTGGCTTTCTAAGAATCTTTATTTTTCAGCACTTCATTAATTATATATAATCTAATATCTTTCAAAATCGTAGTAAGCTACACTCAATTAAATACCGATTCCCTTTTATATCATATTACATATATTCATCCCTCTTCCTTTAGCAGGCCATCATTGTCAGATCACCATCCAACAACATATAGAACATATTTACCAACAATTTAGATTGCAAATATTTCTACTTCAACAATTAAATTCACCAAAGATCAAGACTTATAATATAAGTAAGACACAACCATCGTGCAATGGACCTATCTCATTAATTTTATATCATTGAATGTATGTACACATTGTAGTACATTTCCATATTGTACTCATGCATCGATCTATGTTACATAGTCATATGTATATTATAACATACATGTATCTTATGTGCATATTTGCTATCATACCTCGCTACTAATCTCTCGCTACACAAATCGTATGTATATCATAACATACCTATACGTACAGCCACAATCGAACTCATCTCGTATACACATACAGTTGGATCTTAAGATGTTCGCTCTTCAAATCATGACCCAGTGGACTCTAAAATTTATGTACTATACCGGGTACCCGCCCACCCATATGCTCATCTGTGATGTTTCACTTGACATGAGCCACTCATATCTATCTGCTTTAGATACCACTTCGGGAACGAGACATTCATCTCCAAGATATGTATATACTTGATCAATCCATTCCTAGTCCGAGTACCACTTCTGGCATGAGCCACTCATCAATATAAAATCTATTAACCAACATTCATCGTAACAAATTCAACATACTATTAATTCAATCAACACATAATGGATAAATATTAATACACATTAGTTATCATAATTGTACTTCAAATTCACAACAACAATCACCATCTATACGATCGAGTCTATTCACACACAATATAACTAGATCATCATAACTCTACCACAACCGTTGTCCGTGAGATCAATTAATCATACTGTAAATTCATAAATAATTTAAAAGTTTGTTAACAAAGCTTCACTCCTCGTAAACTATAACCTACTATCTTTCTACTATCTCAATACGTGGTCAAGCCTCACATCATCTATCACAACTACATAAAAAGTAACCTTCACAATTGCTATTCAACTTTCCCAACCTCTCACATAAGGGCCTATCACAAAATCAAGTCTTTTAATATTAATCATCAATAAGATTCTATAGGTTCCCCATTTCAAGGTAAATTACTCGCACTCCATAATCGCCCATTATCATGCTTATTCAAGAAATTACGTTGACACACAATTATTTGATCACAACCCAAACCTAATTACTCACTGGGCTAACTACGAGCCTCACAACAATTCGTTTTTTCTTCCTGGTTTATTTTTTTTAAGAAAGTTAATTCATACTACTCGCTTTATGCTCTCATCCAGCAATAAAAAAGAATTCACTGATATTACATTCAGTCACCTCACTTCCTTTTCTTTATTCATATTGTTACCAATATACACTCAAGAATATACCATCAAGATTATACAATCAAGAACAAACCATCAATCACATGCCATCAAGAATATATTGTCAAGACTATTATCAAGAACATAACCTCAAGAATCTACTATCAAGAACATAACTACACAATATGTTATCAAGAATATAACATCAAGAGGGTACTCCCGTTGTTAATTTTCAACTAGGTTTTTACTCTTCCATGTATCCTACATTTAGGATTATTTTCCTAACCTAAATGTGTTTACTATGAATTTATATAAATTTAACACGCCATCGTGTTATATAATCTATTTACCTTCATCAATTATATACATCAATAGTACACACGAGGATTCACTAATTATAGTCTAACGAAGGTAAGTCATTACTCTACCCGGGCGCTATGATGCACCAAGAAAATGACGGGTCAGGTTCGTACTCTCAAGTCGTGGTGTTCTTTCTAATCATCGGTGAGGACGTATGGATCCTTGGGCATTTCTCTAGCCCTACTCTTTTCCTAGTTAGAATAGCCAAACCTTTGTTCTCGGGACCTTTTCAATGACTAATCCTATTATAATAAATAATCCTAATACTTAAAATTGCATAAAATACGTAGTGTCGGGCTACATTGTTCGTCAGAAGTGACTTTTTGTCGCTAAATGACTCTAGCCTGAAGTGGGTGTCCACTGCAGCTGGCCAGCTTCCACGCCTATCTCCTACCTGCTCAATTTAACTCAATCCATTAATTTATTTTACAATAATTTCTTTTTGTAAGAGAAAATAAATATAAGCCCGCAAAATTTTAGATTTTCACGCCAACGCCATCAAGGTGCCACAACGACGGAAAATCAAGCATCGTATATCAATTAAACAACTGCTCATCCCCGAAC
Organism: Datura stramonium; assembly: GCA_018107945.1. Lineage (NCBI taxonomy): Eukaryota > Viridiplantae > Streptophyta > Magnoliopsida > Solanales > Solanaceae > Datura > Datura stramonium. The sequence continues at coordinate 111,548 of JACEIK010000385.1, read as the reverse complement.
GGCTTACGTAACATGAAAGGATTTTTCCTATCACACGTTGTCAAATCTACCTGTGGTCACATCCACGTTACTCCCTCTATACTACTACTTTACCAATACTTTCTGATTTAACCATTATTTTCATAAGACCCTTTTGAGGTCCTAAAATGTTAACGCGTGATTTTACTCAAGTGTGAGACCCCTAATCTAATCATCCCGTTTCCTGCCTTTCCGCTTTTAATTTGTAACTCATTTTAAAAAATGCTTGAAGAAAAAAATTATGTATGATTGTAACGTTCTTGATATGATTTAGAATTCAATTTCACAAACAATTGACGAAGAGGCTAAAACAAAGTGAAAAAAATAATGGATGATAAACGGAAAATTGTAAAGTGCTTAAGGGAAGGAAACACTAACTCACTATTATATGGTTTCCTACTCGCCCTAAATGTATATTACAACTTGTTTAAGTCCCATTTGATTTTATTCAAGACTAATTTAATAAGTGGAGATATACAGGTAATGGGCAAGTCTATGTCTCTTTTTTGTGCATATATGTGAATTCTTTTATGAGCGCAAGAGTTATATTTTGATGCTAAGTCCTTAAATTACGTTCACTTCTTTGATTTGAGTGTATATTGTTTCATAATAGATAGGTGATATTGTTAGCTTTCTTGACAAAAGTAGTAGGGTGGAACGTTAAATTTGAAAACTAGAGTCCGTCTCTAAGGTTAGAGGTTAGATATTTATTGTTTCTGTATATTTTTTAGTGATGAGCGAAAAGTGCACTTGTTGTTGTAAATTGCTATATGGTGCAATTTTTTGTATCAGCCAAAGTAGGTGTGTTCCTAGGCTTGACTTATTAGAGAGCTTAAATGTTTGCTCGACTCACAAAGTCTATGTGGACAACATGATAGGTCAAAATATACACATTTAAATCATCATTTGCCTCATATTGTAGTTCTTTTAATTTATCTTTTGAGTATTAATTACATTATACAGGCTAAGTATTATATTTTGCGGTGTAGAAATAAAGCATGACGAAATGAAGCAACTGAAAGAAAAAACGAATTAAAAATTAAAATTTGTATAGAAAATTAAGCAGTAGCTCGATGGAAGAAAAAATTATTATAATAATTTCCCTTATTCAGCTTTTGAATATAGAATAAGATTTGCACATTCATTAAGAAAATTAATAGAATGATAATTTGACTAATATAACCTATTAATTTTTTGGAAACTTACAATAATAGTTATTTTCACATTTTATAATGAATTTAAGTAGGGGGCAAGATAAATAATCGAAAAATACGACCACAAGCTTTTAAATTTTGAAATTAATAAAGTATTTTAAAACAAGCATTTTTAAAAATATATTCATGATTAAAATGTAACGAAGGAGCAATATTTAATATATGGATTGTAAAGGGAATGGAACATTTACTCTAAAGTAGCTGCCAAACAGCGTGACGTCTGCAACAATTGAGGCAGCGCCAGCAAGTGAATCAGCAATCAGCAACACGCGCCAATCCTAATTCGAATCCAAATTTGAATATAATTTTTAATTTATTTTGGACTCAATTATTTTGTATGAAATTTTTTCTACATTTATAAATAATAATACTTCTTACAAATATTTTGATAGATAATTTTTGACTTGAAGAGAGATAGGAGCCTCTCTGTGGAGCTAGATAATTTCGATTTATCTTTTATCCTCTATATTGTTTATTTTTACATAGTTCTTTGGATGAATTATTATATTTACTTCATATCTATGTGGAGTAAAACTTCTCGCTCTAGAATTATGGTAGCTAACATTATTGGCGTATGAACTTGAGTAAAATTGTATAATTATCATAGTAATTGTTCTTATATTCTTGTGCTTACTAGTTTAATATTTCGTGACCATTAAGATACATCTATAATTTTGTTATGAACCCGGAAAAATGACTCAACAAGATATGTCAGCAATGGGAGCAGATCTTTTCAGCAAAACCGAGAATTGATTTGCGGCTAGGATAGAATAATATACCTAGAACACCTTGCTTAGTAGCTTATTTCATTCGCATGATTTATTCTTGATTATAGGAATATATATAGACATAAAATTGCATGTGAATAGAAGATTAAAGGCTCGAAAGACCATAATCATATAATTAATCCCGTAAATTAATAATTCGATAATTATTACAAGGTAATGAAGGTGCATACACAACATGAGTGCTAAAAATCCATAGTCCTAGAGCGATTCATCCATTCCATAAGAATCCTCTCTCTTTTTAGTTAATTGTTCATTAGTATTTTCTTTATTTTAGATAGTTATAAATACATCTTTATATTCTACCGCTTTGAATAAATAAATTAATATTAATTTGATCTAATAATAATTACACAAATCCTCATCACAATAACCGTCACTTTAACGTATATTACTGGGATGACAATGTGACAGTATCACAAACCAACTTGCATAAAGTTTTTGCATCATCTTCTAGCAATTCCAACCACCCGTCCTATTTGGACAAAAATTCTGCAGCCCTTCAGGATATATACAATCCATATTTCAAATTTGAAAACTAACCATTAGTCTGATTTGATAATTTTTGCTCACTTGTGCCCCTTCCTCCATTTCTTTGACTAGGTATGCTCCACCAAGGAACATAAATTTGTTCATCTTCTCCATTTGTCCTGATATATTGCGACTTCCTTCTGAATTATTATTCATTGACCATGCATGTTATCATTAGATGTCACTTCTAGAGACTCGTACATGTCTTAAAAGTATCATTTCAATTATCTTGATTGGGGTCTACTTTTAAGCAAAAATAAATATAGTCTTTGTGTGATGATGTGAGGAAGATCTCAAAGCTTCTATTTATATGGAAGGTCAACCATATCCAACAATGGAGGGAAATCTTTTATATACAAACTTTATATGAAGGTATAATACATATACATAACTTACTTTATTAATATTTAATATCAAAAATTTGATGACTAATGTAAAATCTCCTAAGAGTAGAATCTAGAAAGTAAATATTTGTTTATTATCTTTTCAATTTTGGAAATAATTAAAATGATGAAACGGAGAGAGATTATTTTGGTGTGAGACGCATATTGACTCTTAATTTAACAATTTGACTGTTGAACATATGACGTTTTACTTTTTTCTGCCCATTAGTGAAAAAAAGTCTAAGGCAGTCGAACAAAAGAAACAAAAAGGAAAAAGTTGATGTATTTCAAAAACATAGGAATGTGCACAAATGCTTTTATTTTCAGATGTTAATTAATAATATTCTTTCGTTTTTTTTGAGATTCTTTTTTAAAAATTTAACTCTTATATTTGAATATACATTTTAATTTCTTAAAATAAATTTTAATTTTATTTAGATATTCCTTGTGAAACATATACAAGTTATAATAATTAGTGATTTAAAATAATTAAGAAATATATTATTTCATTATAGATACTATTGTATTACTATTTACTTTGTTATTATCTCATATTACTTTTGTCTCGAATCGTCTCGGTCGATTTTTATCAATCGATTTGCCTATTAAATAACATGATCTACCTTCGGCGCAGTAAATACACTTTACCCCTTTTTTCAAATTCATTTTAAGCGAAATTATATCGACATGCTATTATTATTAAAATAATTTTAATTTTTTTAAATAATTACTTAAATTGAGACGAAGAAGAATTAATTAATTTGATATTAATTTTATTTTAGCTGTCCACTTTGAAGGAAGTCACGAACACGATGAAGGTCAGAGAATGTAAGTGTTGGCACGTGTGTGGCGATCACACGCATGAGCGCTCCAAAGAGAGTAGGTAAACATCACTTTAGGATGAAACACTCCCTCTATTTCTTTCTATCTGTCCTTCGTTCATCACAAATTATGTGACTAGCCACGGAGCGTTGCGATGAATAGTCGAAATTTTTATTTTAATTTTAATTTGATGATTTACTTAAAAATAAAGATAAAATTGTGTATATATTATTTATTATTTTGATTGTTGAGTTGAGTGAGAGAAAGAAAAAGATGTTTTACTTCCAAGTGAATATTTTTAGTAAAAATTTAGTGATTACTTGTTCCTTGCTGTTGGCTGGTTACAAACAGCCTTTCAACTAACATACATTTATTATTTATATCACCTTTTATTTTGAATTTGTGCTAAGATGGTAGGTGTATTTTAATACTTCATTTAGTAGCTCAATTCTCTCAAAATAGCAATTCATGAGTTATTTTTCTTCTTTCAAATTATGCGTTGAAAAGTAGTAATACACACTGTCCTTATTTATTTATTATAATTATTTGGTATTCAATAACTACTTAGGTCAATAAATTTAGATTCGTATTGAATAATGTTCATCCAATCAGTAAAACCAAAATAAAAAAATTTCAAAAGTTTAAAAAAGTAATATTTTAAAAATATTTTTAATTATGATTGTTTTTTATTTTTGAATTTGAAATATTATTAAACACGTGTTTGTTTTGTGGTTTAACTAAAAACATAGTGCTCCTTCTGTTGCAATTTGTTTGCTACTTTTCCTAATCAAAAGTCAATGAACTAAAATAGTAGCAAAGATTGATTTAGGATCAACTCAATAAATTTGTGATCTAAAAGTCAAATTTTAATATTAGATTTTATGTAATAATAATTAAAAAAGAATCTTATGTAAATAAAAAAGTGAGAAGTAACATTCTAATTTTTAATCTCATTTTATCAATTAAAATAGAATAATCATGTGTTCTTTTTAAACTGATAATGTAGGTAATTAACATATATATATATATATATGGTCTTAACGCCTGACATCAAGCAGGCAAATTTTTCCTAAGCCAGAGTCTGACATCCCGTTTACCCACAACGGAGGAGCGCCCACCAAGCGTGCCGCCACGGGTTATATATATGGTGGCCTCATTATTAATTTTTATTTAAATAATCAAAAATAAAATAAAATAAAATAATATTTTTATTTCTAATCTATTTTTGGAATTAAAATATGATAAACATTTGCTAATATATTTCTTTTGATATTAAAGTTAAATGAAAAAAGGATCAACAATAACTCTATTTGTGGATATTTGTGATTTGAAGCAAAATTTTTGTGTTTCATGACATTATGATTGTTATATCTTAACTTTAAAATCAAGGATTTTATTAGAAATGTTTATCTTTCTTCAATTCGAAAAGTATTAATAAATAAAATTATTTTCATTTTTTTAGATTTTTTACCGTTACCTAAATAAAAAATTAACAATATTAATTGTGGACATGTATATAAAAATTAATGATGGATTAAAATATTTATTCGAAAAATAATGTGTTTTAAAAATATGTTTATTAGAAAGGGATATTTTTTACCCAAAAGTAACAAGAGGGGCATTTTTACCGAACTATTAACAGTAGGGGTATTTTTTGGATTAAAATTAAGGACAAAATATTTTTGGACTGAACTATTAATGGAAGATGGTTCAATTTATATAACAAATGTTTATCTTTTTTTCAATTCACAAGAAAGATTAAGAAATAAAAATATTTCCTATTTTATTAGATTTTTTTACCGTTACCTAAATAAAAATTAATAATTAATTATTATAATTTTATATAATATAAAAATTAGTGATACTTTAAAAAATTATTTAAACAATTTTTTAAAACATAAAAAAAATAAAAAAAATAAAAAAAATAAAAAAAATAAAAAAAATAAAATATTAATATTAAAAATATTTTTAATTTTTTTATCTTTTTTGATTTTTTTAATATTTTTAAATTAAATATTAAAAAAACAAAAAAAACATGTAATTTAATTAAAATTATAATTTAAAAATATTTTTAATCATTAAGATTTAAATTCAAGATTAAGAAAAAAACATATATATTATTATCCGAAAATGGGACCTCCTAAACTTGGGGCCTAAAACAATGACTCAAGATGCCTAATTCTTGGCTGGCCCTGATGGACTAAATGTGAGTTTATTTTTTAAATTACCAATTTTGATTAGCAGTAAATTTCTTAATATAAGATGCAACAACTTCATTATATTAAATTAAATAGAAAATGCATTTTTAAAATATTAGTCAATCACTTAATTGAAATTATAAAATTGTAGTTGTAATCAAAAAAGATTCAAGATTTGAAGATTAGGGGTGTTATACTATTTTAAATATAAATATATTAATCAAATTCATTAAATATTTAACCTATTCTCAATCTTGTAAATAGTAACTTGGGACAATTTCTCAATTTAAAATAATTGAATACTTTTAATTAAGGTTGATTCAAATTATTCTTAACCTTTTATTACTTATTTATTTTTGTTTACGTATAAATAAATCGAATAAGAAAATAAAAGTAATTATGACTAATTGGGACAAAGAAAAAAAAATTCAATACATACACACACCTCATACATTTATAATTGCACTCTACGATTTTTTATATTCTAAAACACCAATGATGACATAGCTTATTTATATTTATAAACATTTCACACTCTATATAATGTAATAAATATAAAAGGATCAAAGAGAAAAAGACGAAATCTTATATTAAAGTATTGACTCACACCAATAAAATTAAAAGACAAGAAATCAAATGAAATTTTAGTATAGTTTTCATGTTGTCCTTTACTATAATTCACATTTTATTTTGTAAATTAAAATTTTCAAAAAGATTTAAATCATCATATCCTATATTTTTTTTTTCATATCCAAGTGATTTAGAGTAAGGGTGAAAATCGTTTTCACCCTCCAACTTTACTTTAAAAATCAAACTCCCTCAACTTGAACAATGTACATTCTCCCCCTTATCCTAATCACTTTTTAACATGTCTGCTTGGGTCTTTACACTCGTCAACTTTGTCTTCTTCTTTTACTTATTTAAAATCATAATTTTTTAAATCAGCTATAACAAGTTTTTGTTACACCCTATTAAAAGTTGGTGATTAGTAAGCGTACGTATCGATTTGAGGTAGATAAAGAGAGCATGACACGTGTAGGGAAAAACCTCGGAAAGTCGGGTCCGAGCGGAGGTCAAGCGGCAGGGCCAGGCGGCGCGACACGCCATCCCCCACGCTAAGGGTAGCGCGAGGCGCCGCCTGCTCGCACTATGGGCAAGACGCAGACGCAGCTCGCTGCGCGAGGCGCGCCATGCCACCGCCCTAGCCCTATATAAGCCCCTTCCCTTTCATTTGATTTCTTTTCCAATTAACCTCACGATCGTAGAGAGCAATACGCAACTTTCACATAATTTTTGTCCTTTACGCTACGAAATGCCGTCCAAATTCAAATTAACCTCTGGTATCAAGTTTGAGATCAAGCAGGAGCAATACTACGGTTATTTTCGTGAAATTGCCCCTGGCGACTGTAACCCCGCCGAGCTAAAGTTGTCTACCTGTTCTAAACTCGGGTTTCTATTCCGATCACATGCTTCAAATAAGTACTTCTCCCTTCTGAGCACTTGGGAAATAATACGTTTCTGGCCATATTTTTTAAGTTGAAATATACTACTATTGGTATTAAAGTTACCCGCTTATCGCCTAATTTGGTATTGAAATTCATCTTTTCTCCCAAAGATAACTAAGCATAAAATTAAGAGAGCCGACGAATACAAGTTGAAACTTGTGCTTATTCACGAAATGAAAATCGAGGTATGTAAGGCTTAACTTGAAGTATACTGGTCATAAAGTGCTACGACTTATGTTCTTCGAACAGAAATGACAATTTCACGTGCTATAGATAGTTGCTACCATTAAATTGTGATTAAACATGTTGGAATTAGCCGGTGCTAGTATATAAAGATCGTATATGCCGCGAGTAATCGCCATTAGTAGATTATGGTTATAATATATATCAGGTTAGCCGTTAGAAAATGTATATGAATTATATCGTAGTATCCCATTTTAAAGACATGATAAGTAACATATGCGCTAGAAGTTACTATAGAAACTCTTCTATTCTCCATTTCATTATTTTAGTAGGATTGTATGTTTTATTGCCAGACTAGATCTTAGAAACTGCGAGGGTTAGCGAGCTCTAAGTTAGTAAGTTGAACAACGTAGGGCGTAGTTAGGCGACATAACTACGCTTGGCGCCCGCAAAAGCACGCCGTAAGCCATTGACATAACCGCACATCCTGAAAGGCCCAAAACGTAAGACAAAATAGTCATACATTAGAATCAAGACACACTAGTGGCATCTCTAGTGTACCGAAATGATGTACTTACCACCCTATTACCATTACCAATAATTGTCAATCCTAATGACGGCAATTATCACATAGGTCTCCCAGAAGCCAACCTGGGCTGGTCACAATTATCATGTTTGACCGCACTGTGCTCTGCGCTTCCTAAGCGTAAGGGACCGAGTAGTTAGTCATTTGCAACCCTACGCTTATTATGAGTATAGATGTCCTACAGACATATAGAGTATTGCGTCAGACTACCTGTATCTCGCCTTATTCAGCTCGTACTACAGAGATCATGACGCCATCTGGGATCCTCTTAATCAAATACAGTACCCGCATGCCTGCTAGCAGCCTTGCAAACTATCCTAGTGGGAGAGAAAAGCAAGTGCTAGGGCCCATAAGGCCGCTTACGCCTTTTGGAGTGGCTAGATTGATATGTTAGTACAACACCTTAGTTGGGGTTGCCTCTACTTGTGTGAGCCATCCGTGACCACCCTAGGTTACTAGTTGTGTCGACGCCCGCGAGGGGCTAGATGACATTGCTCCGAGGAGCGTATGCCGTCCTCGAGGGACGAAGATGAGGTCCAAGGTCCTCATACACTCCATTCCATGGCTGCCATTATATGTCGTGGCCGGGCTCTACATACCCCCCGTCGAGCCCTGGGTGATCTGCCAGAGACAGAGTCTATCGGGACTTAGACACAACTAGCGCTTAGGGGCCAAGTGGGCCCAGCCAGAGACCCAGGGATTGGTAGGTTGGCTAAGAATACCATGGGAGTCATATAAACTGATAGGGGGCATATAGATCGAGACGTGGTTCTCGCTGCGCTTACGGCCTGAACGGATATTTTTTTGCTTGATTGTATCTTCCGCTTATTGGGGCCGTACGAGGTTCTTATTTGTATGTCTCAAGTAGTTATAAGCTTATAAATGTGTAATTATACAAAGCCTTAGCTTACGTACATGTAGTGCTGGTTAGATGCGTATTACGAATCAGCGTACGACAGGTTAATCTTCCCGCCCTTCTCTTACTTCCGCCATATCACTTATATCATTTCATGACTGGAGACATACTGTAATGACGCTCCTCGGGTGCCGACATTTTCCTACGATTAGACATAGGATTCAAGATTCCAAGAAGAGCTGGGGACAACTCCTTCTGGCCCTGGGAGTTGCCGGCGTAGATTTCGTATTTCGCCTTATAGCATTGGGGTAGGCCTGGGGCCTTGTCCCCACCACTATTTGTATTCATAGCTTGCGGACTACAAATGCCGCCGCTTAGTCAGGAGCAAGAAGCCGTGTGAGGCCTAATCGCTTATAAGCTGTGTTGGCCGTAAGGAGGCTCAGCAGATAGTAGCTTGTCTTCACTTTTATTATAACTAGACAACATGCGGCCTTGTCGTCCTGCTAGATCCCTTCTATTTTCCGTTGTCAAGCTAGCTATTTTCGCTTATATGTGTCTATACTACTTTGTCACTGGGCGCTGGCATTTACAACCTAGATATAGCCCATTGTTTTCTTAAATTAAGTCGCAAAGAAAATCAGACGTGGGCATAAGCCTAGCCGTGCCGTTTGTTGCCAGCCAGGCACTGGAAGCGCCATGCTCTCCTAAGTACATAAACTGGGTATTGCAGAAGTTCGTATCTTTGTGTGGAGTCTGCAAGTCGTGTCTAGTGGAGTCTTGTTTATAAATGTGTTGTGCACCTTATTTTATAAGTAGGAGGCGAGGCATAATAGTATGGTTACCCTCATTCTTCCCAAATCGAAGCATGGGAGCGTAGCCAGATAGTGGTCAGTCTCTGCTTCCATCATATGTCTCAGTTTTAGTCATGATCGATATAAGACAAACCTGTACTAGCTGCAAGATAACTACAAATAGGGGAGGAGGAGGTACCACGAGGCGTCACAATGGGGACAACTTAGTCAACGATGGGTAAGGGCGCCTTTCACATTTCCCATCATCTTCCCGGTACCAAGAAGCCATAACGTGATAGATATGCGTTGTCGCTCCTGCAGCTTCTCCCTACAACCCTTAATAGGAGGTTATGGTATAGTATATATGTACATATGAGTTGGCTTACCTACTAGATATTTAGAATCAAATGTGGAAACAGCTTAATGTTGGAATTATCCAAAGGTGCAAAAAGGAGGAAATCGAGATTCCTACTCTAACTCTGGATACTATAAGGTTCCACACCCCAAATTCTACCATAGTAAGATAGAGTTGTTATTTTTTCCACCGCCTAGCTTTTTCTTGCAATACAACAGAAAGCGTGCTATCCGCGCAATGTTGCTTAGGTGAATAGTAGCCAGCTAGGAATTGTCACTTCTCCGAGAAGCGATTGTAGAAAGGCACGGAACACTTAGTATTTATAAGTTATCTAGACTCTTACGCGCTAGAAAATCGTGAAGGGAGAGTAAGATTGTCAATAGTACTCAAGTGTGTATAAGAGAGTCCACGCACAAAACCCCGCAATAGTAAAGCTCAAGTTACAAAAAGGTTGAATCCGCCGTAGCATGCTAATGACAGATACGCCCGCAAGATAATGGCATTTGGCCCCTAGTTAGTGATATCGGCGACGCGGAGATCATACGGAATAAAATAGGTCCGAGTGTGAGTCGAAGAAATATAGGCCGAGATCTGACGCAGAATATCCTGACAAGATGAGGTGAGGCACTTAACCTTAGAGTCTACCAAGTGGAACAAGAGGAAAGGTGTAAATATCTAACGGGGAAAACCATAATCACCTCTAGGCCGACAGAGCATGGGGACACACCGAATATTGAGAACTAAACATCTGGATTAACAGCTAAGAGATAGGTAAGGTTGTAGCCTGTGACGTTGCGCATCCCGCTTTATGGCATGTGCGGAGTGTTGACATGAGATTTTAACCTAGTTCAACCTAGAAACAAGGCCTAAAGCAGAAAAGTTATCGGGCCCTCAAGATAACAAAAGGAAGGATCATAAGGCCCAGAGGTCGACACTATGTTCCAAGTGGGTGGTAGAACTTCAACAGCGCACTACGCCTGGGGCGGCACGCGCCATTTCCTTTACAATTTAATGAAAATGTAACAAGACAAGATGAAAGACAGAAGATATCAATAATCATAGCAAAGAAAGCTCCAAGGATAAAGTTAGAAAGACGGGAGCAAACCCAATATAGGAGATAGTCGTGTCTCGCAAGTGGGAGTGAGAGTAATCAATATGAATATAGTCACAAGATGGAATTATATTGCAGCTAAAGAGTATGAAGAATTAAATATTTAAGAAGTAAACCGGGTTACGCGAGCCTGAAGGTCTAGTAAACCCCGACTGCAGGCACAACTCTCGCCTGCCTGTGAAACCGCAGAACAAATTGGAGCACACGCTAAAACGAGTCATGACTTGTTTCAAGAAAATAATCTCAACAGCACTTCAAATGGCCACCCGGTGGCTTCGCAAAGCTGAAAGTGGAATCCTCCCTAAAGTAAATTAAAGGCATGGACCAGTGGCATATTATACCGTATAGGCCGAGAAATTAAATTTACTAAGAAATTGGTCGATAGCCCAGTGGCCATCAGAGTCCTACTCCTAAGGTACGGCTAGTAGCCTAAGGGTTGAAGTAACATTGGATATTTCAATAAACTTCGCCAAATAAAGGGCGTTATGAGATTGTGTAAGAGGACAACCTAGGCCCAAAGTTTATTGGCCTGTGTCATATCCTCCAGAGAACAGTGAAATGGCATACGAGCCAAAATTGCTTCCTGTGAGCTGTGGACTCGCCTATCTCGCCTTCCACATGTCAATGCAGTGGTATACGTAATCCATCCCGAGTTGTTCCACTGAGGACGTTCAAGTGTTATGGACGCTCTGGGCTTGAATAAAACTAAGGATGTCACCTCTCTACTAAGTTATTATGGAGAAACAAGAATGAGAAAATGACCATTCAAGAGCCGGCGAAGATGAAATCCAGATTTCCTCATTTGTTCCAGGATTAGTCCAAATTATACAATTAATTTAAAGCCGGTTTCTTCAATTGTTATTTTTATGTCGTATGTTACGTATATTGTTCACTCGACTACAATTTCGTAATTAAAAAGTTGTTATGGTGTCATATGAGAGATTCAGATTGACTTTCTCATTTCAAGATTTTCAAATAGTCCACGCAATGGGGATTTTCCAAAATAATGTAGTTAAAAGAATTAACTCTTACGGGTTAAGGACATTCGAGGATTAATGTTCCTAAGGAGGGAGGATGTTACACTCGTAAAAGTTGGTGATTAGTAAGCCTACGTATAGATTTGAGGTAGATAAAGAGAGCACGACACGTGTAGAGAAACCCCGAAAGTCGGGTCGAGCGAGGCCACAGTCACGGAGGCGAGCGACACGCCAACCCCTGCTATGGGTAAAGGCGAGGTGTCGATCTTGCTCGCGCTTGATGGGGGCGCGAGGTGCCTACCTTGCTCGCGTGGATGGGTAGCGAGGCGCACCCTGCCACCACCCTTAGCCCTATAAGCCCCTCCCCTTTCATTTGATTTCATTTCCACTAACTCACGTCGCAGCGAGTACAATACGCAACTTTCACGTATTTTTGTCTGCTTACGCTAGGAAATACCATCCAAATTCAAATTAACTCCTGTGTCAGTGCTTAAGCCGCAGGAGCATTAATACTTGTTATTTCGTGACCGCTTCTACAAATAGTAACCCCGCCAAGCCAAAGTCAAGCCATCTGCTCCAACCGGTTTCTATACGATCACAAGCCTAAGTAAGTACTTCTCTCTTTTTGGACTCTCAGAAATAATACATTTTCGATCAGAGTTTCGTTGTTGAATTATAGTCAATATTGGTATTAAAAAGTTGTCATAACAAATTTGGTATTGAAATTGCCTTTTTTCTCCCAAAGATAACTAAGCATACCAAGAGAGCTAGAGAATACAAGTTGAAACTCAACTGTATTCACTTAAAATGACAATCGAGGTATGTAAGGCTTAAACCTCGGAAAGTATACTCATCTTAAAGTGTTACGACTTATGTTCTCGAACAGAAATGACGATTTCACGGGCCGAGATAGTCGCTACCATTAAATCGTGATTAAACATGTTGGAATCCCACTGCTACGGTATATAAAGATCATATATGTTATGAGTAACTTCCATCGTGATTATGGTTATATATATATATATATATATATATATATATATATATATATATATATATCGTGGGTTAGCCGCTAGTATATGGATTATACCGTAGTATCCCTCGTCGAAAAGACATGATAAGTAAGATATACACGCTGTCAGCTATAGAAACTCTTCTATTCTACTCTGCTCATTATTTTAGTAGATTGTATGTTTTATTGCCGTGACTAGATCTTAGAAACTCGTGAGGGTTAGCGAGCCTGAGTTAGTAAGTTAATGAATAGGCGTAGTTAGAGACATAATTCACGCCTTGGCGTCTGGGTTGCCGTAAAAGCACGCCTGCAGCCACTGACGTAATCCGCACATCCTAGGGCGCAAATGTAGAAAGAAAAGTCATACATTAGAATCGCGACACTAGTGGTACTCCTAGTACCGAGTGTCAAATTACCACCCTATTAGCCATTACCACAATTGTCAATCCTAAACTTGACTTGGCGCTTATCACACAGTCTCCCAGAAGCCAACCTGCTGGGTCCAGCCTCACAGACTCAAGGGTATCCTAAGGAAAGGGGCCTTATCGCAGTTAGAGGTTGGGTCAGCACTTAGCTGGTTCCTGCCTACCTACAGTTGCCAGAATGGTTAAGTCTATATAAAAGTTGTCTATAAGGTTAAGAATCACCTAGAAAAGTAATATAAAGATCTCGACCTGACCAAGACAGGCCTAAGAACTAGTAAGTACCATGTTAATACAAGACGCCCCCTGTGCTAAGGACGTTAGTAAACTTCCTACGGAGGATTAAAATATCACTCAAAATCAAGGCTTGGATCAGCATCGCACTTGGCATTTTCCTGCGTAGGACCGAGTAGTTATGGTCATTTGCAACCCAAACAGCTTATTATGAGTATAGATGTCCGGGCAGACATATGTGGTATCAGGCCGACCACCTGTATCTCGCCCTATTCGCCTGTACTATTAGAGACCATGCATCACGACGGATCCTCTAATCGAATACAAAGTACTGCATATGCCCGATAGTAGCCTCAAACTATACTATGGGCTTAGCAAACAAGGCGTTAGCCCGTAGCTGTGCACGCCTTTCGGGAGCGGCTGGGGATTGACATGTTAGTACAAGACCTGGGGCGAAGGCCCTAACTGAGCCATCCATGACCACCCCAGTGGCTAATAGGTCAGGCTGACGCCGCGAGGCTAGGATGACGTTGTCTGGCGAGAGGTATGCCGTCCGGGCGAGGACAAAGATTTAGGTCCAAGTCCACACACCCATTCCATAAAGGGCTATTATATGAAAAGTGGGCTGGATCGCACATACCCCCATCGAGCCCGGTGCCCAAGGTGCAGATATCAAGAGTTTACTGACTCGGGAGCATGTACTACTTTAGGGGCAAAGCTGCCCACTAGACCTGGGGACTCGTAGGTCACTACAAGATCAAGGAGTCATATAACCGATAGTGGTATATAGATTTGAGAAGGTGTCGCAAGGCTTAAGGCCCGAACGAGTTATTCTGTCGATTGTACCTTCCGCCTTATCAGCTACGTGAGGTTTTTGTTTGTATTCTTGTCTAATAGTTATAGTTTATAAATGTGTAATTATACTATTTTAGATTACGCACATGTAACGTTAGTTGGACAGAGATTACTTAATCAATGCGCTTACAAGTTAATCTTCCCCGTTTCTTCTTTCTACTTACTTCCGCAATGTTATAAGCTTATATATTGCTTACATATTCTCGTGACATATTGTACGATCGCCCTCCCCCGGACGCCGCATTACCTCATGCATTTAGACATACAAGGCCTGATCTCCCGCAGTGAGCCGTTCGTAGTCCGGCAATGGGACAACTCCTTTCATTCTGAGTTGCCGGTTGTGTAGATTATTTCAGCTTTATAGCATTTTTGATAAAGGGGCCCCGTCCCGACCACTATTTGTATTCTTATAGGCTTCGTTGGAATTACGAACCGCCGGCCGTTTAGTTTGGGATGCCTGGGCAAGGGCCTTAATCAAGCATGCCGTGTGTTGGCCGCGAGGCCTAGCATAGTAGCTTGTCTTCACTTTTGTTATAACTAGACAACATGGCAGGCCTTGCCTACCGCATAGGATCCCCTTCTATCACTGCATTGTTAGTCGCCTTTCAAGCATGTTATTGGTGACGCGCTTAGGCCACTGTGAGGCTATATTTACAAATGGTGATATAGCCCGTTGTTTTCTTTAAATTTGAGTCGAGGTTGGCACCGTACGTGCATAAGCCTAGCCAAGTAAGCATCACAAAACTGGGCGCGCACCACGTGCGCCTACGCCCTACAAGGTACGAAATTTTTAAATAAAATAAATAAATATTAACTTTTGGGACAAAATAAAATTAAAAATACTAATTGAGTATATAAGCTAATGATGTTCTATAATGAAGTAAATTAGAAGAATAAAAAATAATTTTTAATAATAATTAAAAATCTAATATTTATTTATACAAGTGAAATAAAAGTAATAAATAAATTTTATAAAATATCTCAATGTATGAAATACAAAAAATTAATAAAATAAAGACAAATTTAAAGATTATTTATTTATAATGTAAATTAATTTTAAATTATAGTTTATGAAATATTCTATTAATAATAATCAAATTTTATTTATTTATTTATTTATACAAACAATAGAAAATAAGAAAGAAGAGAAACATAAAAAATAAAAAATTTTGGGGTTTTTTTTTTTTTATGAATTTTGAGTTTTTTTAATTTTTTATTTTTTAATAGTTAATAATTAAAAAAATAACATTAGATTTTGTGATAAAGTCATTAAGTATTGTTCTACTTATTAAGTTTGTGAATTTAAATAAGAAACCATAAATATCTAGGTTAAAACATAAAATATTATGTATAATTTAAAAAGTATTACATAAATGGAGGTTTGAAAAACAAGGGTAACAAACATTTTAGTAAGTCAATTAGGATAAAGGGAGAAGAATGTCTATTGTTCAAAGTTGAGAGGAGTTTGATTTTTAAAGCAAAGTTGTGGGTGAAAATGATTTTCACCCTTTAGATAATAGAACAAAGAGTAAAAGAAATTCACTGTCGAGTTTTTAAAATTTTGATGAAAAGAGAGGAGAAAGAATTAGTTGAAGAAGAAAATTATTACTCCTTCATCTCACTTATGCTTACACGTTCAACTGTATTAACAAAATTTAAAAAAACAAAAAAAAAGACATTGAAAAATTATGGTCTAAAATAAAGCTTAGATATTTTGCGCGACTATAAATTATTTCACTAGGGATAAAAAAAGAATTATAAAGTAAATTATTTTTAATTATAGAAATGCTTTTTACAATTTTTTCATAATAGATTTTTTAAAAAAGTGAATCACATAAATTAAAATGTAAAAGTAATATTTTAAGCTTAAAGAAAAAGAAAATCAGCTAAAATTAATTTGAAAAAATATCAGCAAAAATCAACTTAAAGAACTTTTACAACATGGTATTAGATAAATGCATCTTTAATATAAATATGCTATTCTCTCATTTCTTTTTTTTTAGTGGTCGCGTATATTAAAAATCAAGCTGCATTAGCTTGCTAGCTTTCAATATTTTAAATAAATAATTTATTATTTTTCTTTCAATTCTATCTTCAAGATTTAACCACTTTAGAACGAGTAAAAGAATTTAATATTATAAATTTTAAAAAATATCTTATTAATTATGGGAATTATATTAATTAAATTACAATTTTTATTAAATTTTTTTAAAAATATGCTAATTTAATCCTAGGAAAGTAAAAGGTAACAAAGAAGTAAGCTGGTTAGTGATTATATTTTGGCGACAGTCAAAGCGCAACCATGAGCAAACGATGTGTGCTCCTAACTCCTTCCAACTTCTTTTTTCTTTTTACCACGAATAACAAATTTAATTAAAATATCCGAATGTAGACTCCATTCGTATATGCAGATCCGCATATAGTTTGTAATAGAGCGACTATACCACAAATCCCACGTACTAGATATAAAAACCTCCTTAACGTTGATGTCCAGGAAAAGAAAGCTTAAAAACTTATTTATGAAAAATCTTTACCAGTTAGTCTGCCAAAGCCAATCTGCGCTGGTTGATGAAAATTCAGAGTAATATTGCATTTCATTTTTTCCCGGAGGAAATTAGATTTTCTTTTTGGATTCTTTTTCCCAAAAAGGAAAAAAGGCTATACATTAATCAAGGGTATTCTAGTCAATAAAATACTGAAAGATACTACCAAAGAAAGAATCAGAGGGGCACAACGGTCACTTAAAAACAGCTTTAGTAAGTGCATATATATATATATATATATATATAATAATAGAAGAAGTTTCCAACACACACCACACACACACACAATCTCTCTATATTAACTCTTGTTTCTCTCTTCTACCCCACAACCCCGGCACTACCCCCTCAAAGCAGGAGAGGAGAGCCCTTTGTTGCTTACCAGCATCACCAGCCAGCCTCTAGAAAACAAAGACATAATGAGAGTAGAAATAAAAACAAAAGGTGGTAGATGCATGAGTAACAACTACAATTACAAACACAATCTCCACCTCTCTTTTTCTACCCACACCCTCTTCCTCCCTTCTTCACCACCTTCCCCTTTTTCAACTTAAATCAATTCCATTCTTTCTTTTCACCTAAATCCCCATTCCAAATTCTGATTTCCTCGGTTCCCACGCTTCACCAACCACTTTCTTCCTTCTTCTTATTACAGTCTTGTTCTTGTAGTTTTTAAGGTAAGGCTGCCTCTCAATACAATACTTGTAACGGTGCTTTTGTTTTTGCTCTTTTGACTGTGGTTAACATGTGGGAACTGGGAAAATTTGTTAGCATTGACCTCGGTCATTGTGCTTTGGATGATGACAAAATGGTACTCTTTTCATGTGGATGGTAGTACTGAGGTTTTCTCCTTGTTCTGATTGTTTGGATGTTGTTGTCCTGCAAAGTTGGGTTCTTCTGCTTATCCACAAAAAGGTGGTAGGTTGGTGAGGGTTGACTTGGTCTACAAGGAGAGATATAACCTTATCTTCCCAAAAGGGGTGTGTTTCCTTCAAATCTATTTCTGGTTGGCATCATGAGATTTTCTGCTTTACTCAATGCCTGCTAGACTAACTTCTTTGTTCTGGGCTTGTTGAAGCTGCGAACTTGGGGGTTTCATCTGTTGTCACCTTGCTCTTGTCGCTTGAATCATCTAACATTCTTTATACCTTTTATTGCCCACTACTTCTCTCTCTAACTAGTCTAAATGTTATACCTTTCTTTCTATGATTCTGCAATTCTATCATGCAAATTCACAAGTCAGCGCCTCCCTTCTTTTCCTTTTATTCATTTTCACCTTTCAATGAGGTGTTTGCTCATGTAGAAAGGGTATGTGGGCTTACTTTTACCAGTATGGGAATGACAAAGTCTTACTTTATGTAACCAATCAGTACAACCTCAGACATTGATATTTGTCGGAGTTTTAGTAATGTCTGCCTCAGCCACTGGCTACAATTTTGTTCTGCAAGTGATCATAATATATGTAATGCTGATAGTGTGCATAAGATTACTTTCTACATTTCACTTACATAGTGTTTTATGATTGATATCAGTAAATCCATCTTAAGATGTTTCCATACATGGCCTCAATTCCCATCCATCTAAGGGCCCCATTAGGCATTTTTTTCTACTTTGCCTAAGAAGTTGGCATCATTCTGCTATGTACAAATGGAAATGTGTCTCGACCTTTCTTTTCCTCTTCTACTTCCTGTTGTTGGAATTTCGCTATTTTCTACATTGAATTAAACTCTTATTGCAGTCTCTTCTTATAAAATTCAAGCCCTTCTTAAATTATCACTTTGCTGCTGTGCATAATTGGCGAGCTATGGTGAGCATCCGAAGGCGCAAGCTGTTAGGGCTTTGCTCTGGTATGCATATTTAGTGCATCTTGGTTCATTATAATCATTAAGCCAGATAGACCCGTAGATTCTATAGTTTGTAAAATGCAGTTGTCAAGTTCTCTATCTATTGTAAACTAGAATGCCCTGTTTTCACTTTTATCTGTTATATTTTTCACTTTCGGGTGAATTTACTTTACAAGTTTAGCAATACTTTTGGATCACTTTTCATGATACCTAAATGGTTATGAAGGCTCTAAGCGCCTTCTTGGTTCCACTGCCAAAGTTTTCTGAGAATGCACTTCATGAGCATCGCTTTCTTCAACAACAAACCCACTTGTGTCCATCCAATGCCAACTGATATTGATGAGTCAAAAGAGGTATGAATAGCTTCAGTTACATTCGGTATTTCTGCTCTGTATTATTTTAAACCCATTTTATCATTCTAGCTGCATCCTTCATTCAATTTTAATATATCTTGAAGTAGAAGTGATAGCATTGTGCTAATATGTTGCGTAAGCATGAATGTCTAGATTTGCCTGATTTTGCTTATAAAAGACTCCTCATAATCCTTGAAGACTAGTTCGTACTTCTGAACTCACAAGCAACTAAGAAGGATGTAATTGTTAGACTCTAACGGCATTTTTTAGCTTAAATAAGATAGAAGCAACATGGCGTCACCTTTAACAATTTTAGGACAGCCTCTATTTCTAACTACCACCCTGCTCTTTCTAATATGAAATGAGTGGGTGGCTTCTTCGGTGGGTCTTTTGACTGCATTCAACTGTGTCTTGAATCAGCAAATGAAGTAGTTTTCAGCCAAATGGTTTCTTACAGATGATCTAATTGAAGAAGCAGTATGATACTTTCTAAGCTATGATCCTAAAGGATACTGTCTGATCCATTCCTCTATTTTGGTTTATCGTGAAAAGATTGACTGGTTTCAATAGCTGTAGGATAATCTGCTAGAATTAAACCTATTTGAGAGTTTATTTAATATATTTCCTACTAAACCTAATTAGCTATCCATACCGTGCTTAGTCAAACTAGTGTGCATAATACAGAAGCCTGTGAAATTCTACTTGATTGTATCTTCAAAACTATGTAGAACATTTACCAGAATACTGATCAAATTAGTGGAAGTGGCTTGCGCAGCATAGGTAGTTATTTGGTTTCTTGGAAAGGAAAATCTAAGTGAAAACTTTGCATTTGGCAAGATATGACAACTCTTGTTATGCTGCTATGTACAATCCTATTGGATGCTCTTTATTTCCATATATATATATATATATATATATATATATATATATATATATATATTTTAGATTTTTGATAGCAAGATGTATTGTGTGTGTTTCAGTTTCTTCCTTAGATCATTTCAGAAAAGGAAGGGTTCTTCTAGGCCTTGCAGAAAGTGCTTAATATTGAAAAAGACATTTATATCTGATGATGCACTCCAATTCACTCTGATTTTCTGCAACACACTGGCAATGAGAGACAAAAAAAGGGTAAAGAAAATGTGTCCACTTGAAGGAGGTTTTTCAATAATGTGGTCAAGCAATGAGATTGTAGTGAATAGCCAACCATGTTTGTTGCTCCTTTTACAGTTTTTATGGTTTTACCTGCATTGTCTGCTAGTACTGATAGCATTCTGACTATTAAAAATGTCAATTGGAACGATGAAGTCAAATCTTTTAAATATCTAAGGTTCGGGTCCAGCTTAATTGAGTTTTTGGATAATAGTTTTCTCTCCAAATATTTGCTTCTGCCTTAGTTACAGCAAGGAAAGAATAATTGATTACTAACAAGTTATGGCACAACTATCACTATTGTGGTATTGATTATTAAGTAAACTTCACGCAAAAATTGACAATCTGATTCAGACCTTTCTATGACTGAGTATCTTATGGTTTGGTGAGCAGATTAACGTGTGAGTTTTCTTCTTAGTCAATAGGATGTTAATTCACAAAGGATCATGTGGAATCCTCTGCCTGACCTATTGGATTTGATGTTTTCTTTATAAACACTAAGTTCTTACAGCCTCTTATATCCTAATCTATTGTTTCAATGCTCTTCAGAAAATTGCTATAAAGGTTGTTCCTGGATCATCCAATAGTCATGCCTCTGGCTCCTTGATGGAGCAGACTGCTCAACAATTTCCAGGTTTTCTCTTAGTACTAATTATGGTTTCATCACCTAGTTGCATGTATTTTCATTTCATTATATTAAGGTAGATCCTTCTGATCTTTATGGTGCATACAACAAAATTTGGATACGTCTGTTTCGGTATCTTCTACATGACTGCACATAATTGTTCAGCCCTGCATTTGGTTTTGCTGACTTTAAAATTTTGTTGCTTCTGAAACAACGTTCTTATCTGATATCAACTGATGGGCAAGATGGCGCTTTACAAAGTCTAGAGCTGCTAGTTCATTAAAAACAGGTCTAAAGGAGTGTTGATAAAGCTAGGGTAAATAAGAAAATAAAAAGGGCAGAAGATTAGGAAAGGGGGTGGAGGGTTTGGGGGACAGCATGGTAAAATATTGATGATGACAGACGGTGGGATCCTATAAATGTGTTTATGAATAATTTTCTGCAAGTATATTTGAATGAAACATGATAATTGATTGAACAGCACCATGAAGCAACTGCATGTTGCAGACAAAAGCTCAAGAAAGCAATTCACAATCTGAAGCACATGTATGGATGATGTCTTTACTGCTTATGTGTGTGATTCTCATTTATGCTCATAAAATACAAAAAAAAAAGGATCAACTTGAATAATTAATTAGCTTCTCTGTTCCTGAATAGTCATGATATATAACTTCTTCCATCTAGCTGTGTGCCATATGTTACTATCCCTAGTTCACATTGTATAGCAATTCTTCTGGCCTCAGAATATTGATATTTCATGTTTGTGGGATATGTCACTTGAAACTTAGCTGCTGATTGCTGTCATCAAATCAAATGATCGATAGCTCCATTTTGTTCTTTACCTGAATCAACTTTGTGAATTAGCTAGAGCTATTTGAATACTCCTACTTAAACCACCAGTTCTTGGCTTGACTGAAAGACCCTCTAGTTCCAGAAATCTTAGTACAGAATATTCATACTGGAGCTATGGTTAGAATCTCTTGTGTCTTTTCTGCTTGCAACCCGTGAAATAACATTTGTGCATTTGCTGTTCCAGAAGTTAAACGCAGAAAGCGTCACAGAAGAAAGCACTTTGAAAACCAAGAACCATGTCTCATGAGAGGTGTCTACTTTAAAAATATGAAATGGCAAGCTGCAATAAAAGTTGACAAGAAACAAATCCACTTGGGTACAGTTAGCACTCAAGAAGAAGCTGCTAGACTGTATGACAGGTATCATAATGCGTGCAAATTTATTTCTCTTGGACTTTTGTTTAATGCTGCTCCTCCTTCAGTGTGATGTTAAATGTTTCAAATGTGTACCTTACTGGTATCTGATTAAGATGGGATTTCCTTGGGTTCATCTACCAGTTTTCAAAAATTTACAGCAATATCCTTGTTCAGTTCTATTGCACTTAGATGATTCTTCAGTGGAAGCTTTAATATGGACGGAAATTTTCTTTTTCCTGTAGGGCTGCTTTTATGTGTGGGAGGGAACCGAACTTGAGCTTTCAGAGGAGGAGAAGCAGAGGGAATCCAAGACAATTCAAATGGGATGAATTTTTGGCACTTACACGCTCAGCAATTACTAATAAGAGTAAAGTCCGATACTTTAGTCATTGTGTAGCATTCTTGGCGGCTACAGTACTAATCAGATTAAATGTTTTTATAGAAACTCGAAGACGAAGTGGGGCTGGTGCACGGAGGAAATCTGAGCCTTTAACTTCAGCACTGAACAGCAGGAGGAGGAGGAAGAGGAGGAGCCAGAAGACAATGGTTTTTCAGCCTCTGAAGATATAGAGCACGACATGTTGTTCTCTTGATCTCCCTCCATTTTGTGAATGCTGAAAAAGTAGTTTTACTGATTCTGTTAAGCTGTTCAGCCACGTACTTACAACTTGATGATTCTGTTATTCATATAGATTTACACAAATATATATATGCCCCTATTAGGGCGGATGATGATATAATGTCTTTGTATTGGCAAGTTAATTGAGTTTTATCACAAGTATGTCAATGTGCATGCCTCGAGATGTATTGTCATGCTTGATGACCTTTGACATATAAAAGTGACTTTGATCAGCATCCCTTACCTATGAATAAACAGAATAAGAGAGGGAAATAAAGGAAGTTTGGTCATACGATTAGAGGATTATAGTAGGTTGTGAGTCAACCATGCTATTACATTTAAATTTATCTTAGACTGAAATTATACAAAAGAAAAATAATACAGGTGTGTCTTTTATTGTGTGCAAAGGGAGGATAAAATTAAAATGTGTGGAGGGAAGGCAGTTCAATTTTTCTTAGATGGCAATGCAACATATATGTATGGATATGGGCCAGTTTTGTGTTGGAAAAGAAGCAAGAATTTTCCACGTTTGATACTCGTGACATTTGCAAAAATCTTGATTGCCCGCCCTCATGAGCTGGTCTATCATTGAGCAGATGAGTACTTTAATTTTCAAAGTCTTTCTGATTGGACATGTATTTCCAGCCACCCCAAGTCCTAAGTCCTTGTGTCCCCAAGATAGGACAACCAAAGGATCAAAAGGTAGATTGTTTTGGACAAAGGTTGATGTTTATTACCCAGAATTTGAAAAGTAACCTTGTTTATCCTTACATTTTTTTTCTAAACAGTTAATTGAGACAACTTTATGAGACCGTTCAATCTGAATTTTTATTGGAGGAAACTGATTGACTTTACCCCATATTATATTTTCCCTTTGAAAGTGGATTCTCTAAAGCTCGTGCAAAATTATAGGAATTAGGACTTATTCATACATTGGCTTTGCAACTCATTTGAATTAGGACTTCTTAACTGCTGGATTGTACTTGTGACGTGTGGGAAATGTTTTCTGTTATGATCACCCTCCAAAACAGATAAAAATACATCATTTCTGTCGCATGTAAGAATGATAAAAGTTTAATGATGTGTGGGTCTTTTCTTCTTCCTCTTCTTTTTCTTCTACCTCCTCCTCCTCCTTCTCCTCTTTCTTCTTAGTTGCAATTAAGCCCAAGATCAACTCGGCTCTACTATATTTAGATCTTCTCGGTTATGGTGAAAAGTGGCTTGGCTTAGTTCTGCTCGCCTTGGTTAAAGCTCATCCGCAGTTTAGTTCCCGCCTGCTTTCCTCGAGTTCGATTGAGCCGACTCATGACTTGCATGTCACATACTTTCTTGTTTGTAGGTTGTAGCCAAGTGACGACTGGTAATAAGTTATGAGTAATCCAACATGATAAATATGCTGAATGTAGCATGATTTCGTATCCGCTTTCAGTAATGACTTGCATGCAAATTTATAAAAGATTTTTTTTTTTTTCTTGCAGATTTAAAATAACAAAGGTATCATAAGTGAAAAGGAATAAATTAAAGGAGCTTCCACTTCCAGTGAATGGAATAAATGAAAGAGGAGGTAATACCAAAGACACAAATTGGAATAAGTTTAAATGAGGTGCGATGAGTGAAAACTTCAAATCATGATGATCCTATATGGTCTATGAGTTATTTAACAAGATAGATAGGTTGAATATAATACGAAGATATACAAATTTGTCATGACTTATATGTGAACTATTCTAAGATGTTTTTCTCTCTTTTCTTTATTTATACTTGAAATCATGACGACTTGACATTATTTGTGTAGCACGTTAATAAAAATGAATATACTTAAAGCATGCTAATAAGATTGAAAGTTTTTTCATGCCGAAAGATGTCATAAAATGTAGGTCTTGATCTTTGAGAGAAATGGCTAATCGAAAGGAGTGGCGAGGATAAGGAGGAGGAGGAGAAGGAAGAAGAAGTTAAGAAGAGGAAGAAGACGGGCAGGAGGAGGAGGAGGAGGAGGAAGGAGTGAGGAGGAGGAAGAGGAGGAAGAAGAACAAGAAGCGAGGAGGACAGGAAGAGGAAGTTAAGAAGAAGAAGTCATCAACTAATTTAACCAACTAATCCAACTCATCACTAACATTAATATTTCCTCTCTCTTCAAACTAGGTAGTGCAAAAATATTTTTGAACTCCTAGTTTGGAACTAAGAAGATGATGTTGGAGTCGGGTTAACCCTTTTGGTTAGTAAGTCTCGTCGTCGCCCGAGCAGGAAATGTACTTACTTGGTGCAAATCAATCCTTGTATTATCTTCTCTCCATGGCGGGCTAATTCAATGTTTGAGCATTCATGATGTGGATCGATTGGCCGTAACCGAATTGCCGCTCACATTAGTAAAAAAATGTTTACCGGCGCCTTCAACACTCTAGATCTTTCATAAGTCCCAACATCCAAACGACCCGCAATGTGAGAAACTATGCTTCTATATTCGTATTCTCAGCTCGAAAACAAGGTCCGTTTCTTTGATTTCCAGTTATTATCAATTCCTAGTTCGATCAAGTAAATCAAAGTGATAGACTCTCGAGAGGGTGATGTTGCCCAATCAAAGATCACAAAAGGCGTAGATTGTATTGTTCAGTGCTTGATAGTAGAATTCCTTGCCCCCGGTTGATTTACATCTATGATCCTTAGACAACTTTCACGTGTGATTTTTCGATCCCGCAAAACCGACTCTAAGGCTCAGAATTCAAACGATATCTGGCCTACTATGATTAGATACAATCAGTTTCCTATCAACTGCCTTGATAGGTTCCTTGATCGCCTTGTGGATCACTTTTCGTTTTTGGATTGATACTATCATCATTTGTCTTGTAGTTAATTGTTAATATCAATTCAAGTAGCTATCGGCTTTGCAATTTAACACTTCCCGTTAGAAATAAGCTCTAGTGCATATTTTCTTTGATGCATTAGAACTTTGTCCGATCTTGCAAATTCTATTCCTAGGAAGTATTTTAACTCACCTAGGTCCTTCATCTTAAAAGTATGACTTAGCTTGGTCTCTGTCCTGCTCAATAAGATAAAGATTTCTGCTTCCTCGCGATAAGCATATCATCCATATAAATGAGAAAAAAAGACAGATCCCGATAATGTATGCTTAGGTGTACAAAGAGTGATCATTTTCACTTCGTTTAAAACCAAAACCACAGTTGCCTTTAGACATTTTTGCATTTCACTATCTAGGTGCTTGCTTCAACCTTATGAGGATTTAATGAGTCTACATACTTTATTCTCCCACATAAATCCCCGAGGTAATTTCATATAGATTTCATCATGCAAATCTCCCTCAGAAGGCATTGAACACATTCATTTGGTGAATATGTCATTTTCTTCAAAGCAATAGATAAATAGTCCCGATGGGCTCTCATTTTCACCACTGAGTTGAATGTTTCTTGATAATTAATTCCTTCTGATATGGCCCTGGCTGAAATTTCTTATCTTTAAATCTTTCAACTTCACCGTTGATTTGTACTTTAACTTTGAATATCCATTTACAAAATTATCATGATTTTCCTTTTGGTAAAGTATAAATTTCCCCAAATGTGATTATCTCGAGAGTGTTTTGACTTCGCCTTGACAGCTTCTATCCATCTCGGGATAGTCACGCCTTCTTCGTATGATCGAGGCTCCAAACACTTGGTATCTTTGTCAAATAAGCTTGGTATGTTGAGATATCTTGTCATAGGATATATACTTGCAAGAGCATTGATAACACTCAAACAACACCTCTTAACAAATACTAAGCTGACATTTTCAATAAAGAACCCAACTAGAGGTTGGGGCCGAACCTACAAGGAATATGGAAATATTAGATTACAAATGGTGTTAACTTGTGAGGTAGTTACTCAAAATTGGGGGTTCTCTAAAGAAAAGAAATAATAAAAAACAATTATCAAAATTATGGTTTTCAATCAATATTAAAGGATAACTTAGGGTTTGTGTTCTATGGGTTCATAATCGTTTGGGGTATACACTCGTGATCATCACCAATACTTACTTATAAAACTAGTAACTTAGGTTCATTCAAACGACCGACCAGCCTCCCTATTGAATGACTATACTCAATTATTCAACAAGTCTCATGAGCGGTCTTCAAACTATCCGTTATCACTAAGTTTCGTATTTAACTATCCCGTGGCCACAACTCAAGTTAATACAATGATCAAGATCAAGGTCTGCCAGAATTCTCTTTTCTTAATCTCTACCTCTCTTAGACCTAAGCAAGTAAAGAATTCGGGCATGTCCTAACGCGCTTAATCGCTAAGAAACGCTAACTGAAGAGAACAGCAATATATGTCAGGTTTGTTTTTTAGAATCACTTTTGTGCACCCTAGTTTTTGTTAATCACTGTATTGCTCCCACAACGCCAGCTATGAAGGTTTTAGCCTCTCATAGTTGTAAGGCTGTGAATCGCATTCATAATTGAAAACATAAATCAATACATACAAATATGAATGAGAAAAGCACTTCCTTTAATTAATCGAAGAAATCTTAAAAGCAACATGTTATATCCCGAAGCTCAAGATCAAACCTCGGAAATGGGAAAATTATGAATTATGTTGCAAGCATGACGAGTCATGGATGAATTAAGAGGAGACCCCACAGTCGTCAGGTGGCTCGTGGGCAAGCCCGAGTTGGGCGAAGACCAAGGGCCCCCATGAGGGGAGTAGAATGAACTCGTGTGACTCATGTCACTGTGGGGTGAGGTTGGAGTTAAGCCAAGGAGCTCCCACACAGATTTAATGGATGGGACCCCACGAGTCGTGAGCCTGGTCCCAACGACTCCAGGAGGGGTGAGTCGTGAAAGCAAGCGTGTCAATGCATGGCGCGGTACCATGGAAGCGTGGCCATAGGGAAGAGTCGTTAAGTCATCCGTTATGAGCCCTAAAGGATGTGTCTTCCGTGCTTGGTACTTGATGAAAGCAACCTAATCCGATCGTCATGTACCGCCCGCCAAAGAATCCATTAAATTTTACGCATTTTTCCCACTTAAAGGATTTAGCCAAGCTCCAAATATCAGACAAGCCAACATCAATAACCAAAGTAAAGGCAATACAACACCTTGAACAAATAAAACGCACGCCGCACGCTCGATCAAAGCATGCCCGACACGCCGTACAAAGCATGCCCGCATGCTTGACACAACATGCCCGACCTACTCCGGCACAACAAAGATGCCCGCCCGCTACAATGCCCACATGGCACATAGTGTAGGAACTTGTATGTACTATAAATAGGCCTCAAGTGGGCAGCATTTGTAAAACATCCACACATTTGCATTTATCATACTTTGGGTGGAATCAAAAGGGCTCTTTGCCTCCATTACTTGTCTTCTTTACTTCTCTTTACTTCTTGCCTTCTTCTTCAATCCGTCCATCCGATCCTTAGCACATTTTCAGGTTCTATGAGTAGTAAGAGGACCGAAGCTTGGGTGGAAGTTTAGCCATCTTACCATGCCCCACGCGCCTTGAAAAGACAAACCCGTGACAAGTGGTATCAGAGCATCGCCTACGGCAAAACCACGAAGAGGAAGAAGGCGCTCACCTGAGACAACCAGGGCAACGAGCCCCAAAAGAAGTCCAAATCAAGCCTGAGGGAGACAAGAGTTTGAGGTGGATCCCTCCTCGTTCCTGATCGAGGACTTACACACAGGAGACCGAGGTTCTGCACCGACCAAGATGATTTAACGAATCACCTACGCAGGCCGGGTACGGTGTCCTCAACCGACGCATCGAGGTTCTTGGCTCGCAACTTCTCTTCCCTAGAAACGCAACTCTTATGGGCTAGATGAAGCTACATAATATTCGACAAAAAGTAGAGAAAAGCAAGGGGTTGATGCTTCAGAGCAGAGGGTTTATGGAGGTAATCGCCGCGCTGTAGGGGAAGGTTGGCACCCTTAGGCAACAAGGGAGGCAAATGAGGCATCAGCTGGAGGCGCTGGATCGCCACATATGAAGCCCGGCATAGACGCTCCTAAGCTCCAAGGAGTTCAAAGTGGGAACGTAATGCCTGGCATGTTGAGAACTTCATTTGGAAACTAGAATGCTACTGAGAACGTTGGCATCGAGGATGAGTCTCACAAGGTCGACAGCTGCGCCACTCACCGACACCACTACACAAAGCTGGGAAAGAGTCATAGACGAGGGACGTGCCATAGCCGACTGGAACAGGCTGGCAGCTGGAGAGTCAAGTGTAGTTCTATCATAAAATGTCACAAGATGAGGCCCACAAAGTCGAGTGAACTCAAACAAACATCCACCATCCGCGAGTACGCAATGAGTTCCCCAAGCTCACCCTATGCATCCCAAACTCGGGATTTGAATGAGGACTTGCTATTTTATTTCTTAGACGTACCTCCCAAAATTGGGCTAAACGCAGTTGCACTGGCTAGGTGAAGTATACATGGACAAGGCTATCAAGAATGACCAGTCCTTGACAGATTTGCCAGAAAGCACCAAGGCAGCTGGTGGCGCCGACGGGCAGTTTCCACTGCGGTAATTTATGAGAAAGGGACAGAGGTGTCCGTTGCCAATCGGGGTCATCACGAAAAGGCGACGCAACCGATCATTACACCCGCAATGACTAATGAGGGAATGGGCAAGGGAGTCAATCACCGAGACAGACGCATCTCAGGCAAAGCAGACTTTCCCCATATGTATCGAAACCCCTAAAGTTAGGGAGACTTGGGGCCATGACTTCGGCCGACAAGCAAGCAAATTTCACGCACGTCCGCGCTCACAACCCAAACCAATGGATCAAGGAGGTGAAGGAGCTGCCTAAGTAGTAAAGGATAAGGCAGCTGGGTTTGCTAATTGGTATATGGCCTTGTTCAACCACATGGCACTTGCAACTATGACAATTGCACTACTGCAGGCCACATGAGTCATTATTCATCGAGGCTTCGGGGTGAATCCGCAAGCGATTCATCATGGTGACACCTGAGCGACTCCACAATTTTGTGACAGAATAAAGGCTGCAGTGAGCTCGAGCTCACTTTATCTAGCTAATATTACTGCCAGAAAATGGTCACGTCTCTTCCCAACCAGTTGAACTGACGGTTCTCAATGTTCCCATTTATTTAGGGGCTTAACAGCACGAACTTCACCAGAAAGGACCCATGGACGTGTTTGACATGCTCGTTAGACTTCACACAGATCAATGCCTTCATTTCACCACGCTCAACCAATTGCACATCAGTGACAAGGAGGTTTCGTATAGTGCCGCTAATCCGCGTGCCCCAAAAGGGCATGCAATTGTCGGCCATGCAACTTATCAAAGGATTTAAGAAAGGGAACCGACCTTCCTTAAGCAATGCTTGAGCAAGAAGGCATGAAAGTGAGCCTATACCGCCATGCATTCAACATGTCCTAAGTAAACACAAGGACATCATGCTAGAGGAACTCCCAGCAGATTACCTCCCCGCCAGGAGGTTGACCACCAAACAGAGCTTATTCCAAGAGCCAAGCCGCCCGTCATGTCCCCTATCGTACGGCCGCCCTGAGCTAAGAACTAAGCGAGGCAGGCCTTATGAAACTACTAGAGGCATGGCATATTCGCCCGCCCATCAAAGGCACCGCTTTGGAGCCCCGGTACTATTTCAAAAAGAAGAAGTGACTTGGCATTATGCATTTGACACGGACTTCTAACAAGGTGACATGAAGAACAAGTATCCCATACCATTGATAGCAAGATTACTTACCTAGGGCAAGACAAAGTATTTAAAAATACCTGAGGAAGGCTATTATCAAGTCCGCATTTGCTGGAGGGAGATGAGCTTCCGCAGACTAGAAGGCCACCTTGGCTTGGAGCTGGTCGGAAAGTCATGCCATTCGACCTTACCAACGCCCATGCCACATTCTGCACTTTCACGAATCGGGATGTTCCATCCTTTCTTGGACATATTTGTGGTCATCTACCTAGATGACATTGTGGTTTACAATAGCACTGGAGGATCATGTGGAACACCTCCCGCAAGTCTTTTGAGTACTGAGGGAAATGAGTCAGGGATGTCAAAAGAGAGACAAATACTGCCAAGATATTGGCGAAAATTCCTCGCCACACCCATCTCAAGAAATAAAAAGGACTCGTGGCAAGGTAGATGTTGTAAGGGACTGGGAGGCACCGACCCGAGTAGCCGAACTCCGATCCTTTCTTGGCCTCACCTCAACTACTACCTACGGCTCATTACAAAGTTACCTAAAGATTGCCGCACCTTTCTCACCGACTTATCAAGAAGTACTCCAAATGGAATTGGAGCAGCTTCATGCCAAAAGCTTTGAGAGCTTAAGATTACAATAACAAAAGAGTTTGCCTCTGCTCGCCCGATTTCGCTGAAACTTGGTGGTCCATAATTCTCATTTCGCTTCAGATTTTTCCATCTATGGCGTCCTAATGCAAAGAGGGCCACCCCATCGCTTTCGAGAGTTGAAAGTTGAATGAAGCTGAGTGCGTATACCGTCCATGAGAGGGGAAATAACTTCCATAGTCCATTGTTCAAGGACTTGACTCCATTATTTGTCACTCCCACTTCACCGCCGCACCAAGTAATGTGGCCATAAGCTATTTCCTTACTTCCAACCAAAGTTGACACCTGCTGGCTCTGGCAAGATTTCTAAATAGTTTGACTTTCATTTTATAGGGCACAGCATAGGTTTAATAAATGTTGTTGCGTATTCCTGTCGGAATGAAATTCTAGCGCCTTGTTAGCACGAGCAGCAAAGAGGCATTTTGACACCATTATGAGGGAATGCAACAGACCCATTGCAAGGCCTGCCTTATCCAATACCAAGGCAAAACAAAGAAATTTTGGAAAGAAGACGGTTTGTTGTATACTACCGGTAGGCGGGTGTATGTGCCGAAGTGGCCACTCCGAGGCGCCCTAATCAGGCGAGGGACGAGACGCTCGGGCGTGATATCCGGGACAAAGAGAACCCCGCACTATCGGAGGCAACCTACTATTGGCCATACATGCGAGACGACTTTGGAGCATACCGCATTTCTGTCTTGTGTAAGAAGACAAAAATGTAGAGCAAGGTGCCCGGTGGCTTACTGTAGCCACTCTCAGAACAACGACTACGGACAACATCACCACGGACTTTAACACGTGCTTAGAGATTTGGCAACTATAATGGCTAAGGTGACATGCATTCTCCAAGTATGCAACCTTTCACGACTGCATTTACAACTAGTTGCAAGCTCTGGGAGGCAGCCAAGACTACCTCATGACGGGCAGTATTTGGGAGTGCCGACACTATCACACTGACCTCTTGCCTCACCTACCTTCTGAAAGAATTGTTCAATTACTGGGTCCGAACGCACTTCTCCACCTCGGGCCACCCAAACTGCCTGCCATCAGAGTGGGTCAACCGCCTCTGTAGTGCTACCTAAGGCACTCCACAGCCAACCAAAAAGATCGGGCAAACCGCTTGATAC
Organism: Datura stramonium; assembly: GCA_018107945.1. NCBI lineage: Eukaryota > Viridiplantae > Streptophyta > Magnoliopsida > Solanales > Solanaceae > Datura > Datura stramonium. The sequence continues at coordinate 78,910 of JACEIK010000385.1, read as the reverse complement.
AACCCAATTCACATAAACTTGCAAGAGGAGCGAAGCAACTAGTAAAAGTCCATTTGAATCCTGCAACTAAAATAACCTAATACCCCATAAATTCTTGTTCACAATGCCTGGGACTAAGGAATCCTTGCTTATCACTGGCGAAGGTACGGGAGGAAACAGTGGATATGGCAAGGTCCTACGGACAAGGCGTACCGTTAAATGAAAAAGCTCGCCGATAGGAAACGGGCTGTCACTGCGACTCATCGATTGGGACAAAGTGATGGTAAAGCTCAACTCCACCTAGCGCTTAAGTCCTCGTACCTGGCCAACCAAAATCTTACTTTATCGCTATGAGGGTCCTTTCTAGATTGTTTCCAAGGTGGGAAAGATTTCTTACAACCGAACATGCCATATCAATAAAAATACCCGCTCCATGCGCCGCCTAAAGCCATACCATGAAGATACTAAAGACGCTGAATGGGGCCTGATGGACACAGATTTTCATCACCTGAAGCACATGGAGAATAACGAGCTATTCTTTGACACTTTTCACTGTACCGGGCAAAGGCCTGGAGCGCCCAATTTCTTGTGCACTGGAAGGGCAATCACTGCAGTGAGGCGCTACATGGAAAATCACACTTGTGGCAGTTTAAGGACGAGGTCCACAAGTACTTGTACGTGCGCGCCGTGCGGCCGCCAAATCGGGGGTAGGGAGAGGTATCGCTCGTCAAAGAACGACAATTTTCCTCGCATTCCACTTAACTAATGAAACGAGCCCAAATATTCACCGATGTTTCCAACGTCAGAACCAAAGGCAAGGAAATAGCACTGAACAAAACGTATGCTCGTGACGTTTTGACGCCACGCCACACTGCATGTGCACGCCCGCACGCCGACGCCGCATGCCTGACATGCCAGACAAAGCATGCCTACACGCCCACACGCATGCCCGGCACGCTCGACACCTCGCCCATCCCAACACTTTCTCGTCCGATACAAATATGCCTTACATCGCCGCTCGATACAACATGCTCCAAACCGCTCCTGGCTCGCATGCTCGAGTCGTATGCCTCACCCGCCCGGCATAAGAAGTATGTTTCCAGTCACACAGCCTATACTGACATTAAATACATGGCATATAGTGTAGTGAGTGAAGGCCTATAAATAGGCCTCAAGGGCAGATTCGTAATCATCCAAGACATTTCGCATTTCTCATACTTAGTGGAATCAAAAGTGGCTCTTTCGCTCTCTCCATTACTTGTCTTTACTTCTTTTGCCTTCTTTCTTCAATCGCGCATCCATCCTAGCAATATTTCAGGCTCAGAGCAGTAAGAGACTAAAGCTTGGGTGGAATTTTAGTCATCTTAGTCCACCCGCCTTTTAAAAGACAGCCCGTGGACAGCTGGTCCTTAGTAACGAGTCGTCAGTCACCCATTAAAGGTCACCTAAATAGCTTATTTTCCGGCAAAGTAGTAAGGGCTTTCAGAATTTCCTAAGTTTTTAAGACCTATACTACGTCGTTTAAGGCTCTTTTTAATGGGTTTTAAGCAGGGGTGCCTATCCTAAGCCGTTGTTCATACAGTTTGAATGTTTGAAGAGGAGATTCAAGGCAAATCTCAAGGTTTCCATCGAATCCTTACTGGGCTATTGTAGGGCGTTAGAATTCACCATTCCAAGGTATAAGGCCATGAAGTTGGTGTTTTCTTCCACACCCATGCTCAATCCCTCATCAAAATGTGATAAATTATCTATGATCAAGATGGGTTTTACCCAATTGTATGCATCTTCAATCTCTACACATGGGTATGATTATATTATATTTATATTGATGATTTACGTAAGCCTTTGATAGATTCTAAATTGCTTTCCCCATTATAAAATTATTTTCTGTGTACTCAATCTAAAACGCCCATGGGTGTAGAGTTCATAAAAGAGGATTATTGTAAATGTGTGATGATGATGAAGATGACGAAGATGAAAGCATGTTTCCAAACTACCCATGATTATGCCGATATTTTCAAAATGAAGTGATTAGACCCAATTATGATAAAGCTATGGGTGATTCCCTTACGTTGATTCAAAGTGTTGATTTCTCCCAAAATAAGCTTTTACCACATTGTTTAAAGTGAAATTTCTCAATTCTTAATATAAATTCTAGCTTGTGTATGCTGAGTAAATATTTATATGTAGCTTACCCGATGATTTGGAGTATGCTTCCACCTATGATTGAGCTGTGGTATGTTTCCTCAAGCAAGCTTCTCATATGGGCTAAATTTATAATTGAGATGTATGTCATTATTGAGCTTTGTCAAAGGACAATGTTGGAGCTCATTTTCATATGAAGTTGAGTCTATGTGTGATTTTCGAGCAGGAGCTTGTCAATAGAGCAATGTTGAGCTCGCTTCGTACAATGTTGAGTTGCGCTGATTTCATATTGCGCCTTCACATTAGGATGCTGCTGAGCTTATCAATGGACGATGTTGTTTTTGTTATATACGATGTAGAGAATTGCATGTTTTGGGGAGAAGAGTCTAGCACCGAGCTGTTAAGGGTCGATCACCCTATACCCGTAACTACGCGCCAACATAGGTTAATAGATTATTACATTATTGGGACCTCCTTGCAGGAGCTATCCCCAGCCCGATTGGCCCTTCAACTTGATATCGATATCATGGTACCTCCATCACCCTCGGCAAGGTTATGAATTTACTTCTACCCACTTGAATGTGATAGTTGAGACCACGTAAGCCCTATCTGGTATGTCGGTTAAGTGACTAGACTCCCACCGGCTCTATCATTCGGATTTGAATATTCATTACTTATGATGATTACTTTATTTATATGTTCAAAAGGCAAAGGGTTTGACTCATTGTTCAAATTTTTGATATAAATGTTATGTTTTTGAGTCATTCGAGTCAATCACGATGTTCTAAAGCTATGCATGGTCATGTTACATAAGAGTACGATTTCCAAATGAATGTAGCCTTCATTTACACTTAAAGCTTACGATATGTTATGGAATGTTTTAATTGATTTATTTACTTAAGTGGTTTTACTTACCTTGCAAACTAAGCATTATTCCATGTACTGACCATACTTCCTATGTTGCACCATTTCATGATGCAGACCCGATTTTCTGTGTTCACCCGTCTCGTAGCGTCAAGTGTTCGTAGTTATAAATTATTTGGTGAGTCCATCTTGTGAGGACTAGGACCTTCATTGTTTTAGATGTCCTTTCGGGCCAAAGATTGTTGAGTTAATTGGGGTGTTGTCCTACCACCGTCCGCATTAGGAGGCTTACTGTACTTAGACGCGTATTCAACTTTAGATATTTATGTTGTTGTTATATTAAGTTTGACTTCCAAAGTTTATAATATTATTTATTCATGTTTATTTAATGATTTAGTTGAATGCTTAGTGGTCATGGGTGTAATTTGGCCTCAGATCCTTGTCCTTGCCTAAGATTCTGCCTCCGTCTGTGTCGTAATCGAACAAATAGCAAGAACAAGAAGAATTCAATAAAAGGTTGATTACAAGTCAAATCAACTCACCTCTTTCTCTCCTCAAAATCTCTTCTAATCGATATCTCTTAAAAATAAACCTAAAACGTATTTATACACATAAGAATCCTTTTCCTAGGCTAATGGTGGTGAATTCCCGCATATATGGTTCCACCTATCTAGCTCATGAGTCATCTTATGATTTGTAGCACCATCATACCTACTCGTAGCATCCCTGGGTCGTACCTTGCATGACTAGCCGGATTTTGGCTAAGTATCGATCCTCGGCACGACTCAGATCTCCATCTTATGTTCCGTACCGAGCTCCGCGTGGTTTCGACTTAAGATTTTGAAATATTTCTAAGTTCAATACGACCACCATGGTACAACTCGTACCTTCATTCCATACTCGTACTTCTTTCCGTAGTAGAGTCAGCCTCTTATGCAAATCTTCTAAATCTTTTCATGACTTCATCACCAAGACTCGTACAAGCTTGGCACGACTCGTATATTGCATCTCTTCAACATTAGCCTTCTGCAACTTTTCACGCCACCAAGCATTTACTCGTGTGACCTTCATACTACTGCATCAGGATCGTAACTGAGCCTATTTTGCACATTTCTGTGCTATCTTTGCATTTTTTAGCTCCAACAAATTCCTCCCCGCAACCAAAGGAAAAGTGCCTTATATCCACATAAAACACCTAAGTCCATGCTATTTTCTTAGTTTTGGAAAGTGTCGAAAGCGTCAGAAATCCACAAAGACATCAACACCTCAACTTAAGACTTTTGCATGTCCTCGTGAAAAGAAAAGAAAATGAAACATGACACTCAATTAGAAAAATGTAATTTAAGATACGCTAAATCAATACTTTAACAAAACTTGCACTTATACAAACTCTAAATAATCTCTTTCATGGAACATCGCCTAATGCATTACAAGCAACTCAAAACATCATAAAACAAAGGATCAATACATGTCATCTAGCTATCAACAGCAATCAAGTCATCACCAACGTTTCTCACACAGACTTAATGGTAAAAGAAAACATAATCCATGCACCCTCACACAAATGAAGTCCCCACTTCCTGTGACATGAAATGTCAAACATAGCATGGGACTAAACAAGTAAGGCGCTCACTTTCACAAAGAAGTTATAAGTATTAGCGTGTCGATACCATATGTCATTTCTTATTTTCTCTCGCTTTAGTTTATCGATGGTTGAGTTAGATCATTATAGGACTTTGGTATGGCTTGTAATGTAGGCTTGGGGGGTGTACATGATAAAGATGAAAGATTTTATAAGTGACTATCCCTTCTCGGCACTACATACCTTGGCTACACCATTCACTATTTCACCCTTATTCTTTTCATTCCTTTTCTTCCCTTTTCACCTCTTTTTATACACCTTTGCATGGGTGTGGTGTATTTTCAACTTCTTTCAGCATTTTTATTTTCTTTTTGAAATTTCTTTCCAAGATTCTCAATATTTTTTCATCTCTTTTCTTTCTACCACACCAAACCTCATTTTTCACCATTTCTTTCTTTCTTTCCCTTTCTCTTTCATTCCCACCATTTATGCACCCCTACTCTATTCACCCTCAACTTAAGCATTTTTCTTATATTGAGGTTCATAATATCTAAGGAAGGACCAGGAAAAATGGTGTTCATTGAAAATAAATGGGTATGGTTAATCGGTAAATCAAAGAAACATGGTCTATTAAGGCTCAAACTTGGGATCAAGAGATTTACAACTTTGGTAGGGTAATCTAGGCTAATAGTGAGCTAAAAATGACCTATGATAATATCCTAACTAACCACTCTTAACCTATTCAAAGACCAACCGTGCAAGTTCTAGATCTTCACCATAATACCGAATCAATACTATACCTCACTCACACATGGTACACGAACTATTTTCATCTCACCTATCTGGTTTATACATGGCTTAACAAGACTACTCATATTAATAAACTAAATGACATCAAAAGATTCACTGAAATCATGCATGTTGTCACAAATACATAGCTCATGCATAAAAAAAATTAAACAAGGTCAATTTTTCAAAACCAAAACTAGTGCATTTTACTGCTGAGTAATTCTAAGTTAATTTCTAATTAAACAAAAATCACAAGCTAAAAATAAAAATCCTACACATGTCGGGTTCTACTAGATAGCATGCCTCAAGGAAAGAAACACAGTAAGAAAAACCACGAATCAAATCCAAAAATATCAAGTACACCCCTCCCCTTTTTGAAAAATAGGCTTGGCCCTTAAGCATGAACTATAAGAACATAGGGAAGAGAACATACCCGTGGCGCACTCAGCGCCCCGTCATCTTGTCGAGGTGGTATCTTCTACCAGACAAGCAGACTACGGCAGGCCGTAAGCGCTTAATGTGTCAGGGAGGGTCCCCCTCAATAATTCTCGGCCGCTCGACGCCCGTACCTCCGCCCGGGCCGAATGTGGCTCATCAAGGGTCACAACCACCGGCAAGCTTCCTAAGTTTAGCTATGGTGGAGTTGCTCGCTCCTTTATCTTCTACGCAAACTCTCGTACATATGTGTTTCGTGAGTCCGCATGCTCGCTCTGCCCTGCTGTGCTCCTCTTTCCCTCTCCTTTTCTCCCTCCTATTTTCCTGACTCCTCCTCTAACATCCCTGCCAGCCTCTTTCGCTTACCCTTTCAATAATTTATAGTCGCCTCCCAATATGCCGCCAAATCAATCTTCTCGGCCCTCGCATCTAGGTTCGAAAAGTGGGGTCGTTAAATTGTTGGTCAGCCATGATGACAACTCAACTACTTGGCTCCGAAGTTCCCCAACTCCGCATAGAGATTGCTGGTATCTATCTCGCTTGTCCTCTCATCAATTGGCTCTCAAAACTATCTCATGAAAGGCGTGAGCCCGAGTTGTTTCTCTATCTTTGACTTGACTCCATGGTTTTACATTGTCCATCATGGCCCGAATCTTTTGCTCCGCCATGTCAACCATTTGGCTAGCTTCGAGGATGTAACAAAGTATAACAAGGCCAGGTTCCGAGGCCGTAGGGTCAGCGTATGGTGAAACTGAGGTGATAGAGCTATCTCTCGAATGACTCCCAGACCGTAAATTTCGTGTCTCGCTCTACTTCGTGTAATTAGGGCACCACTTGTGCGTCCCCTACTCGGGCCGGGCTTCCGAAGGTTTCATGGAATCCTAGATTTGCTTATCTGCCCATCTCATCCAAGATAAACCTATGTCCGCAATCCTCTCGCCTCCAATCAACCGGGTCATTACCCGTGAAGCCGCTCATACATAATTCGAATACAAGACTCAAAACGGGATAATAAAAGACTCACTCCCACCGCCTCTGGCTTTCGTATCTCATCTTCTATGATCCGTAGATATTGACGGGGTAACGAGATACGAGGTATGCAACCAACGTTGCTCACAAGACTCACGTGTTGTCGTTGACCATAGGTGCTAACCGATAGTGCACTAGTGTCCAACTGGCCTTTTCTATGAAATTTAATGAGCCCCCGTCACCTCGCTTCCACCCGTAACCCACTCAACTTCTTCTCCTCGTTTCCACACCACCTCGCTAGCCATTGTGCCGTCTCGTCGCTTCCCGCACATTCACTGCCTAATTTGCTTCTATTGCCTAATCCTCGTAATCGTAACTGCATCATCCTCGGTAGGCACATGAACTCGTGGTCCGTACAAAATTCGAGCGATGGTCCGCCGTATATATCAACCTCAACCTGATCATTACACCTCCAGACGGAATGTGGACTTTTATCTTTCCGCCCTTCCTTTGCTTTTACCTACGGGTGGCCAAATAGCTTCACGTGAGAACTCCCACTATTTCTTTTGTATACTATGCCGGATTCTTGGCGATCCACTCAAAACCATAGAATCTAAAAATCCATCTCCTCAACTTCATCTGGAGTTTGTAAGAATCTCATGCTCTTCTCGATGCTCCTCCTTGGTTTATTCTCGACGATTTATAGATGTCTCGCTTCATAGAATTTTTTTTTATCTCCCTAGCACCCTCCACCGAATTGTATGGCTTTATCTCGGGTGGGGTCTCTGTTTCTGTGCAACATTAGAGCCTCCTCCTCTCGATTCTTCACTCGCCTTTTCTTCTCCACTTTCGGGTCTCCCTAACCCTTCTTCAAAGATTTGTGAGTCATTCCCTAACTTCATTTCTGCTCCTTCAATTCCCTCCTCATACTTGGGAGCTCGAGCGGGATGTGGCGTTGGTTGCTTCAACTTCGCCTTTACTTGCCCTAGTGGTTCCGGTTCCATCGTTGCCTGGGAGGTGCTTCAGATACTCCATCGAACCACTAGGTGAGTCTCCTTCCTTTTCGTACTTTGACTAGCTTGTTTCATCAATCATTTTCCTTCGGTTTTGATTTATCTCATTTCGTATTTGTATTTCATTGTACCTATAGAGAAAGAAGTTAGAATTTTGTTTTTGAAAAGAAAGAATTAGACAGATGTTCATATTCTCACGGGTCTCACTATAGGTCGTACCATGTGCTGCAATGGCTCAGAGAAGTCCGAGAATTATGTACCTAAATTTTAGTATGACTCGTAGGTACGACTGCACTCACAAAGGTACGATCCATACCTTGAGTCGTCCGAGAAGCCCCTATGTTAGTATTTTTCTAGATTTTTCCACGACTCATGGTACGACCCGTAGGTCGATTCCACGAGTCGTAAGAAAGGCTTTTATGCAACCTTGTTCAATTTTGGTGGTACGAGTGCTGAAGATTTAATTGTGAGTAGCAACCTACATCCATACCGGTCTCATACCACTTTCTGCATTTTTCTTTTCTCAAACTTGCAAGGGTTCTCTTTTTCACATTTTTAGGTACTCGATTTCCCCGTGTCTAGGCACATCATCAACTCAATTTAACCATGCTCAATCCTCCTCTTTTTTCCTACTACCCGTAACTCATCAGGTGTTTCAATACCTAAGTTCATAAAAAATTTAGCATCTCTTCAAGCAAAACATTTCTCAACACCCGATCGTTGTCTCTTTTCAAAATCAATTTTCGAGCACAGGATCACCACAGGGGTTTTGCACCATCACTCTCGCATATGAATGTTATCAATGTTTGCTACAATATACTTTAGTTGATAGATGCTTCATCAATTGGAAGTCACCGTGATGTGGTTTGGCGTAACTTGGGTTGAGCAAAATTTTGCTGGGATGTTCGATGATTTTGAGTTAATAAAAGGGAGGTGAGTTCAAGCCGTGATTTCGAGTGTTATTAGCTGGAGCAGTGGTGTTTATGGGTTTAAATAGGTAAGGGTCGAAAGGTATTATTGTCATTTTGACCCGCTACGACTCGTAGTGACCTCAGCCAAAGAAAACTTACCTGCCACCTATTGGCCAGATCCTACGACTCATACAACCGAGGTAATGACCAGAGTGATGAATCGTAGGTCAAGCTGTAGTTATTTTTTCTCGATCCTCACCACGACCGTTGTTACGACTCTCATAGGATCCCATCAGTCGACTGAGAGCCGTAGCAAACATGTTTCAGCCTTCCTATTTTGCCCCCGCACACTGTCATCATTAGTTCAATAACTTGGGTTGCCTCCCGGCGAAGATTGATTTAACGTTGTGGCACGACGTAAGTAACCCGGTTACTCGTACTTCACCAAACTACTTCACTGGGTGCCTCCAAGTTAAGTGTCTCGATTTAACATCGCAAGACGACGTGAATTTTGACTACTCGTAATTTGTCAAGTGATTCATACTCATCCTCTAGTGCCGAGATTACACTAAATTTCGGGTTGCTTCATTGTCCTCGCGTATGTTGAAAATGACCTCTTCGTTTTTAATCAACTTCAGCTATACCGCTTCCCCATCTACTAGAGCCCTCCCCCATTGCAAGGGAATGGTTGCCTCAAAATGATGCAGGGACTTATAATCAACCTCGGCAATCCAAAATCACGTAAGCTTACTGGGAATATAAATCTATCTACTCGATACAAGCACATCAACTAGGAGGCCCACTGCCTTTTTAATCGCTTCTTTCGCCCACGCACTGCATATCGGGCTCTGCAAGGCTCCAAATCCCAATTTTCGACACGCTGCGGCATCAAATTAATGCTAGCCTCAGACAGAGTGCACTTGCGAACTCTACATTGCCAATCATGGCATGGAGGAGTGAAGGCATCTGGGTTCCTCCTTTTTCTCAGCTAGCACCCTTGTAGCTATGGGCACCCGCGCTGATGTATATTGTCAACTGCCCATAACTCATGATCTCTCGTTAGTCACTTCAGTCCTTCATAAACTTCTCATGACATCCTACATCTGCTCTAATGTTTCAACCAAAGGTATGTTCACGTATAGTTGCTTAAGCATTGAAAGAAATTTCGAAACTTACCATTCTCCGCCTTTTCTTCATCCTCAGGAACGGTGGCGTGGGTCAGCCGGATAGCTTTATGAATTGTTGCTGCTCCCTTGATCAATGTCGTTCCTTCTCACCTCCTGGGGCCTCTTGCAACTCCCCATTCTCTCTCAACACTCATATCATCTTCCCAATTATGCTCTCTTCATCCGCTCAACTTCAACTGAAATGTGGGGTAAATCGTGGGTTTTACTACTTCCTAGTCATCACGCTATGCTATGTGCATCATTCTTTGGGTTTTGACAAAGAAGTTGCTAGGAAGTGTACTCTTTTTCTAGGTTCATCGATGCCGATAGCCGCTGCCTGCTGATGTTCATCCGTCATGGCGTAGTACTTAAATCTCCATTTTCCGACCCATACTTGATAAGTCACGGATCTCCTTCACTGGGACTCCATGGATCTCACCTTCTTAAATATCTCAAACCCATCATGCTCTCCAACTTTTATTGCCCACCTCCTTCTCGTATGGCTGGGAGGAAATATAGGACTCCACCTTGGCCATTGCAAAAAGATCCACTGGCTTCGTCTACAATATCCTTCACGCTCACGACCCTGCTTCCGCCTCCGAACCCATTTCTATTGTAGCTTGTCTCTATACTATTCGACCTTGATTTCAAAACTCCAGCCAGCCAATTGTCTTTGGTCTGCACGCTTGGGCACTGGTTCGGAAACCCGCTACTTGGCTATCCGTGAAGTTTGCCTCTTCCTCGAATCAGCACCGCCCTCAGTTCCCTTCCTTGAGTTCCCACCGCAGCTTGCTCGCCCAGCCCCATAATATGCTTTGTCACAAGTCCAATGATGTGCGAATATTAGCCAATTCCTGGTCACGTTTTTCTTCTTTCGTTGGTATGCAATAAACCAACAACATATGTTCCTGCCACCGCATCAACCTCCCCTTATATGTCGTGCCCGTTTTTCTTAGTCACCTGCCAAGCAATAGTGGCATCTTGCTCCCAAGTGCGACTCATCAATGCTCCTCCAAACCCACCGTGTTCGGCTACAAACTTTCGGTGATGTTATTTAGAGACTCGTAAAAAATTTCCAACATTATCCGGAGTTTTGTGGTTAGGGAACTTTGTCAACTTCTTTTGAATCTCAACCAAGTTTCATGAAGTGCCTCACTTTACTCATTGTAAAATTATAGATCTCTATCCTTTAGTCAACATCTTGGATGGGGGAAAGAATCTCTCCAAAAAGGCTTGTTTAAGTTCCCTCCGATTGGTTATGGAGTCGTTGGGAAACTTCGATAACCATAAAAAGTATCTTCCCCTGATGATAAAAAGGAAAGAGTTCGAGTCAGACACATCCCGGCTAACTCTAGGCAGCGTGTACGCCTTGCATATTCCTATGAAGTTCATTATGCATGTTGGAGTCATCCGCCGTGACCACCGAACACTCTTCATGTTGGCCAACAACTATGATGCTCGTGGATGTCGAATTTGTCCCCCCCGGGGCGGCACGCGGTGGCACAATTTCTCCAACACCCATCTTCATCAAGACCGGGTCCTCACTACTCAAGAACCGAGGGAAAATCTATGAGTCGTTACCCTCCCATGTCGACCAAAGATCTACCACTCTCTTCTCCTGCCATCTTCTCGCATGTTGTACGCCACAGCCTGCCAAGTTAGCTCGACTTGCCTAGCTTCTTTAGCTACGCGCTTCTCGAACAGGGTTCTCCATTCCAGGCAAAGGCTCTTCTTGATTTCTCAATTTAGTGGAACAAAGCGGATCTCTACTCGAGTGCTCGCATTCACCGAAGAACATCACCTCGGGAACAAAACACAAAAATAAAATATATTTCAACAGCCATCCACCAAAAATATGCTAAAAACAACCTGCTCTCCTGCCGTATTTCTCTGCAAGAATACGCCATTTTTTGATAACGCTCAAGCCACACTTCTACCGAAATATGAAGCGTACGTTGTCAATGTTAAACCCACCAGAGGTTTGGGGTCGATCCCACAGTGAATACGGGAAGAGCTAGATTACACCGTGTTGAACTGTGAAGGTAGTTACTTCAAAACGGGTTCTAAAGAAAAGCAAAGAATAAAAACAATGCTATCAAAAATTGCTATGGTTTGAATCAATATTAAAGATAAATAGGGTTTGTGTTTCCCATGGGTTCATAAATCACTAGGTATATACTCGTGATCATCACTAATACTTATAAATAGAACTGATAATTTCAGGTTCATCAAACGATCAACAATCCCTATTGAATGGCTATACTCAATTACTCGGCCAAGTCTTATGAGCGATTTAAAACTATCTATTTTCACTAAGTTCCGTGATTTAACTATCTGCGACCACAACTCAAGTTAATACAATGATCATCAAGATCATGCCCTGCTGCAATTCTCTTTTCCTAATCTTTACCTCTGCATCTAAGCAATTAAAAATTTGGGCATGTCCTAACGCTGCACTGCTAAAAATATTTAAGCATGAAGAGAATACAATATAAGTATTTGCATTGGTTTTAGAATTACTTTGTGCAACCCTAGCTTCGTTAATCTACCATGGTTCCTACAACCAACTATGGAGGTTTCAGCCTTTCATAGTTGTAAGGTTGTGAATTGCATTCATGATTGAAAACATAAATCAATACTTACAAATATAAATGAGAAAACACTTCCTTTGATTATTCAGCAAAATCTTGAAGAATAAATAGCAAAAATAAGAAGAATTCCTACAGTGCGTTGATCACAAGTCAAATCAACTCAATTCTCTCTCTTTTTCTCTCCTCAAAATCTCTTCTCTCGATCGATATCTCTTAAAAATAAACCCAAACGTATTTATACAAACACAAGAACTTTCCTACGCTAACAGGTGAATTTCCATATCAGCTTGTCCTACGCTCACGAGCCAACCGATGACCCGTAGCACCACTACACACTGTATACCGTCATACCTTTATGATTATCGGATTTTGGCTAAGTGTTGATCCATGTACGACTGCATCTCCATCTACAATCCGTATCGAGCTCCCGTGCTTGACTCTAAGATTTTGAAATATTTCTGAAGTTCATCACGACCACCATGGTACGACCTGCACCTTCATTCCACTTGCTCATACTTCCTTTTCGTAGTAAGAGTCACCTCTTAGGGAAATTCCAATCTCACAATCATCACCACGACTACATGTGCTTCCGTACGACTTGTATATCGTGATCTCTTCAACATTAGCCTTCTGCAACTTTTCGCTGCCACCACTACTACTGTATCAGACTCTAATTCAAGCCATTTTGCACTGACTCTTGTGCTATCTTTTTGCATTTGTCTCAACACTTAATTTATCTCATGAACTAAAAGAAAAAGTGCCTATATCCACATGGCATACCTGTCCGTATATTTTCTGGACTTTTTGAGCGCCAGCAAACCATAACATTATCAAGCGATATGGGCTTCTCAAGTGAGCAAGCAGACACAAAACTGTCATCCGGCTGCAGAGGTTTGGTACATCTTCCTCTGCTCTTCAATTCATATTTGTGTGACCTTGTAGTAGCAGATCATACATCATCACCATTAGATTTCTGTAACGGTGACATTTATGATGTCATCACCATTATGCTCATCTATGTCAAGTCATCAGCATTTCAAGCATTGGTCATGGTAATGGTGGTTTAGGTAAATGATTTGTTTCAATAATACGGGAAGAGAGTCTGACTCTATTAAATGGAGTACTTCCTTGGAAAGCATATCTGATCTTGGGGAAAATGGCATGCCCAAGTGGATACTTTTACAACTTAGTTTTGTTTTTTAATTTACTTACGGTATACATTCTCATGCAATTATGTAATGTGAATATATATACTAACCAACATGATTAGCGCTTGTTTTTGTGTTTAAAACACTGAGAACTAATCCATGAGTTGGTGGGTTATAAAGGGAATTGGGTAAAACGCAAACGCTTCGCATGGTGATGCGCCAAATGTAGCCTGAATTTTACGGCATGGCAACGTGCTGTTTCAGCAGGGATATGCGACAAGGGCCGTGATTTCAAATGTGTCGCACAAGCACAGTGGATATGTCGCCAACGCACTGTTTCTACTTGAAGTACTCGCTTTTATGTGTTTCAAACACAGATGCTATGTTACCTCCAAGTCACAGTGCACCAAGGCATAACCTTCCTGTGACACTTGGAGCTTGCTCCATGTGTCGCATAATTCTATACACCTCCCCTACTTACTATAAATAGGTCCCTTTTAGCTCCTAAAAACATTTTAATAAACATTTATTTCTCTAAAATGCTAAGGAGTGAAGGGAGAAGTGGAGAACTCCCCAGTGGCTCTATCAATTTCATCTTCTCTTCTACCAATTCTTGTAAGTATGTTACTTTAATTATGTTTTCTTATAATTATACGAACTTGAGGATGTAACCCTTCCTCTAGTGTTTAAACCACATGGTATGATTGCGGAATACATGATTTGCTTTTGGCTTTAAGTTATTAATTGTTGTTTTGTATTATATTCTTAATTATGGTTACTTTAATGATCGATCACCATGAAAACAATACACGTTACAATCGTGTAAAGCTTCGAGAAAGCAAACCTAGGCAAGAACAAACAATTATTAGCCAGATCTTACGATATAATTCAGGTTGGGATAAGAAATTATACCCATGATACTTTGCTTGGTTACTAAAATGGATGATCTAGACACCAATTTAGAATTATCACATCACCACTGTGAGAAGTAGTTGTGAAGCTGAAGTTGAGTTAAATGATTAGAGGTATGAAAGTCACTAATCAAAGAGTTATAAACTCAGAACCACATCCATAATTGAATGCCCACAACTGTGGAATGTCACATCCCCGCCTCAACGTATGTAGTTGTGAGGCTAGTCGTCGTGCTTGAGGCTCGAAACACCATGAACATGAAATTGTAATTATGTGAGGATTACAATTGATAATTCCATACTTAAACCATAACAAAGCTTAGTATCGCACATTATCCCAGCTTAACTCTAGTTGCTTCGATTGTTTTCGTATATTTTTGTGACCACCCCTAGACTTAATTACAACTTTTATCGAAAAGTCTAAATCAACACTTGTGAAAGTAATATCACATTTGAACTTTATAATTAGCCGAATTGGTCCAGCCTCGTGGGTTCATATCCTATTTAAAAAGGGCTACTATATTGGCCACAGAAGACTCACGATACTGCTGCAGGCAAGCCGCCGCGTATTGCCAACAAGTTTTTGACGTCGTTGCTGTGACTCCTGCAAAGTTTAGTAAATTTGTTTTTTTTGTGTGATTTTTAATTTCCTTAAGTGCTGAGAAACTCGTCTTAGTCCACTTACCAGTGACACAGTCATTCCCGCGTAGCCAAATTAGAATGAGAGAGTCAGGAACTATTGCTTCAACCAGAATGCCATTCATTTATGTAAGGAGAGTACTTCTAAGAAAAGCTTAAAAGATTCTCAAGAAAAGGTACAAAGACAACCACCATAGACAAGCAAAATTGTCACCATTGAAGCGTTCGGCAAATGTACTGGCCATAAAGGGCAATCCCACAGCCGATTTAACGTAACTCTAGTATCCGTAAACCGAAGCCCGGAGGGAACTTTGAATTTAAACAGTAACATGGTGCATTTATTACATTCTAGTGGCCGGCTCACTCTGGATGGCACACGAGACCCGACACAAAGACTCTACAAACTTTTTGGAGATCAGCGACACTTTCGTCCCTACCTGAGTGTCCACATACTATGTCCCGCTAATTCTCTTCCCATTTTACTGTTGGGAGAGGCAAAGAGGTGTTGAAAGCCGAGCCACCAAACTCCATAACTTCTGGGATGATTTGGCTAAGAAGTTCTTGATCGATTCTTTCCTCGCAAGACTACAAACCTGAGAAGTAAACAACAGTTTCAAGCGTAGGTCTCAATGAGAATTTATATTTGGCTTGGGAGATTCAAGTCATTATTAAGAGGACTGTGCCGTCATCACCAATAATCGAATGAAATGCCGTTCATACCTTTGTAGAAAAGTCTAGACCCACATACAAAAATTTTGCTAGACTTCTACATCTAGTGGGCAAGCCTTAGAGAAGACGTATACTCTAGTTGTACACGTTGTTGAATAGAATTGCACAGGCCACCGTATTATTTGTGGCTGACCGCGCACACTTGCGTGTGCGCCGGCAGCGTCAACAAGTCAGGCGTCAAAAGCTGCGCAGCCTCAACAAGTTCTCGTAGACTGTGGAAGAGCAAGGAGGAGGAATGTTTCCAAAAGTTCTTTGAGATTTTCAAAGAACTTAACATCAATTTGCCTCTTATTGACGTTATAGGAATGCCCAAGTATGTTAAAGATTTGGCGATGAAAATAATAAAGTCGATTAGTGATGTCCAAATAGTAGCATTAATGGAGGAAAATATGTGGCATGAGCAAGATTCTAACAAGCTCAAAGACCTGTGAGTTTTACCTCCCCATACAAATCGTAAAGCCGGTTGCTACTTAGCCCTATATGATTTAGGGGCACATGAATCTACGTCCCTATCTTTATATTTAAAACCCCAAGCTGTGGGAAAATCATGCTAATAATATTGATGCCAGAATCAAGTGATAAGTAGCCAGCAATCTGATGGAATCATAGAGGACCTTCTCAACAAAGGTAAGTTTATTATACTCCGCGATTTTATTATCTTAGATTTTCATGTTGAGACCAGTACCCTTAATCTTGGACTATATTCTTGGCCACGTGGAGGAGCGGTAATCACTAAGAGCAGGGACCCTGGGCATTTAGGTCGAGGATGAAGCAAGAATCCTTTCTGATTATACCAAGAAATGAACCCCCACACACACTACAAAAAAAAACCTGTAAGGTCGGTGTGTTGTTAGAGGATAAGGTGGGATTCCAAGGCCTCCACTGGCCAATGGTAATGATAAGTGTTCATCCCGCGGCTCGATAAAGCATTTCCGCAGTGTGAAGAATTTGGGAGGAAGAGATAATGTGAAATGAGGCCGTTTTCCTCTAAAAACTGCAAAGAAAAGGAGATGGTTTCAAAAGGGAACCTGTGTACGAGGGGATGTCCCGAAAGGAGAAGTTCACTTCGTGCCGCGACGCAAAATAAGGCGCCGTTGGGAGGCAACCTAAGGTACCACAGTACAATTGTGATTTTTGTTTGTGTTGATTTTGTTTATTTTCATCGTGGTTTATGTTTTTGGTGGAAAGTTGGCTACGTATGGAGTGGAAACTCGAGTACCCTTTGCGAGGAAGCTAAAAAGCATTAAGAGGAAAAGTGTGGGGTCAAACACCCACTTGTGCAACTTTGAACGAAAGCATGTTGTTAGCTAGGCATAGAGTCTGTGTGGAGAATTTTCACTCTTTGGAATTTTAATTAGATGTTTCGGGGACATAGCATGATTCAAGTGGGGTGAGGAAGTTTCAAAAATTTTGAGCTTAATGATTTTGGTGAACGAGTGCTTGATACATATTGGAAATTTTTCAATTACATGACTTCACCACCTCGCGTTTTTCTTTCTGCTCTTTTCCGACGGGGTCTTTGAACCAAAAAAAAAAAAAAAAAAAAAAATCTTATATTTTTAATTGTTTGTATATAATGTTTTTAGTCAAAGTTAGAGACTATTTCCGATGATGGATGGATGACTTCCACTCGTCTTGAGGAAAATTAGCTGATTAGGTTTGGCTTGAACCCGTAGCAAATTGATGGCTTGACGTTTCGTTATGTGCTATACATGATTGTAAGATACAAGGTGGTTAGTGTTGAAGCATGTAAGAAGTGTATAACTTTATTCAGACACCTAGGCTCTTGAATTCACTCGATGTGATTAAAGTCAATTTTGAATTTTTGTGATTAGCCGAAAGAGTCCGCTAAATGTGTCTGAATTGAGTACGTGTTGTGAGTGTAAGCTTTTAAATATTCCGTGCTAATGTGGAATGTCTAGAACTTATCTGGTATATAAACGAAACGAAGGATGTGGACTGAGGAGATGATTTGAGATTTCTTCGAATGAACCTAATTTTTATCCCTCACTTTACCTACCTTGAATGCTGAACTTAAAACCCACTGAGCCTTAAGCCTATTCTTTGATAGCTACAACATAAGTTAATCATTTTTCTTTCGCATCCTTGAGCTTGATCCAAAACTCCTAAGCACTTAAGGAAAAAAATCCAAAAGAGTGAAGGAGGGAAAAGCATGAAAAGAAGGAAAAGTAGTGGGGTTGTAAAAGTTGAGAAAGGTCAAGGGTACTGCTTGAAAATGCCCGAGTATTGGTAGGAGTAAGAAAATAAATGAATGAAAAGTTGCTTAAGTACCCTTACTAATAAGCTCAAGGCGCTAAAGAAACGGGAATAAATAAGAGAGAAATGTAAAAGAGGAAAAGAATGAGGAGGAAGTAAGAAAAGTGATGTCCTTAATGAAGGTTAGTTATTAAAAGCGTTTGGGGAATATAGCCACTATTATTATCCATAATATTACCTACCTTTCCATTAGCTTACATTACAACACATTAAGTCCTATTTGATCTTACGTTCATACATCCTTGAATTAGTGCAGTAAAACACTAAGGGCAAAACTTATGGGTCACTACATGATGCATGTGAATTCGAGAGAGCGAAGCGTAATTTATTCACATATATACCCATACAAACAGGCTTTAAAACTGCGTAGTAAAACGGGTAACTCTCTTGTCGGAGGGCACATGTTAATGAGAGATAACATTCACCGGATTTTTTGACTCTGCTGATTTGCAACATGGTTTGCTAAGATTGAGAGTTGATTCTTGAGGCTAGAAGTCTTAACGTAGCCGTATATCATTTCATTGATTGAATCGCCATGCTCTATTTTTAATTATATCTTAAATAATCATTATAGCCATACTTCTCGAACTATCTTGTTAAATTAGTTATGTGTGAGACTTCATTTGCTACGAGATGTAAAAGGGTTGTTCGAGGACGAACAAGACTTAAAGTGTGGGGGTAGTGATCTGGGCAAAATGGCATGCCCAAGGGATACTTTACAACTTAGTTTTGTCTTGTTTAGCTACTTATTTATATACATTCTCATGTAATCTTATGTAAATTTGAATATATATATAACCTATATGATTAGTTTGTTTTTAGTTTAAATGAATTTGAGGAACTAATCCATGAGTTGGTAAAGTGAGGCATGGAATCTGGCAAACGCGAACTTCGCAAGGAGGATGTGCAAAATGTTCACCTCGCGCGTTGGCAACGGCCACTACAGCAAAAGCCGTGCGATGCGGTCGTGACGCCTCAAACGCATTGCACAAGCAGCGTGACACGCTACCAACGCGGTCAGCTGCCATGATGGCTTTATGTGTTTCATGGTGTGCCGCGCGTTACCTCCGTGTCACAGTGGCAAATTGGCGCGATAACCCTGACACCTGAGCTATTCATGCCGGGATAATTTTATACACCTCTCATTTACTATAAATAGGTCCTTTAGCTCCTAAAAAAATATTTTTATCACGACATTTCAAAAAATGCCAAGAGTGAAGGGAGAAGTAAGAGAACTCTCCTAGGGTTCATCAATTTCATCTTTCTTCTACTTTGTAAATATGTTAGTTTATTAATGTTTTCTTGTAATTATACGAACTTCTGAGTGGCTAGAACCCTTCCTCTGTGGTTTAAACCCACATGGTATGATTGTGAATACATGATTTTGTTTTGGTTTTAAGTTATTAATTGTTGCTTTGTCTTACATTCTTAATTTGGTGGTTGGTTTTTATGATTGATCACCATGAAAACACACACGCTAAGCACCTAGGTAAAAGGCTGAGAAAGGTAACCTAGGCAAGAACAAAGAATGGAGTAAGTTTCATCTACCATATAAATCGCTGTTAGGATGTGAAATTATACCAATTAGCCTCGCTGGTTACCAAACGATGATATCTAGACACCAACTTAGAATTATCACATCACCTACCTATAGAAGTAGTTGTGAAGCTAAGTTGAGTTAAATGATTAGAGGTATGAAAGTCACTAATCAAGAGCATAAACCCCGTAAACCACATCCACGTAATTGAATTACCCACGAACTAGAATGTCACACCCCCGCTCAACGATGTAGTTGTGAGGCTTGTTTGTCGTGTTTAGAGGCTCGAAAGACCATGAACATGAAATTGTAATTATGTGAGACGACAATTGATAATTCCATACTTAAACCATAGGAAAGCTTAGTATCGCATGATTATCCAGCTTTAACTCTAGTTGCTTCTTGAATGTTTTCAGAGTATTTCTGTGACCACCCCTAGACTTAATTAAACTTTATCGAAAAAGTCTAAATCAACACGCGAAAGTAAATATCACACTTGAACTTTATAATTAGCTGAATTGGTCCAGTCCCTGTGGGTTTGACATCCGACTCTTAAAAAGGATCACTATATTACTTGTAAGACCACGTACACTTGCGTGTGCGCTGCTGCGCAGTCGTCAACAACATCTCTGTTAATGAAGAAAACATGATTAGTTAGATCATACAGTAGATAGCCCTTTTGTCTTTCTGCATATCCAATAAGTACGGATGTAATTGTTCTAGACTTTAGCTTGTCTAATTCATGCACTTTCTTAGCAAAACATAAACAACTTATAATTCTTAGTTGATGCAGAGAAGGTTTTCTGTTATGCAACATTTCATCGGGTAATTTATTTCCAATTACCAAGCTTGGCAGTCTATTAATTATGTACACAGCAATTTGTTCAGATTCCCCAAAATTTTAAAGGAATATTTTCTTGAAATCTAATAGCTCTTGTTATTGCTAGAATATGTCTGTGCTTTCTTTTAGCTACCCCATTTTGTTGGGGTGTGTATGCATAAGATGTCTGATGTACTATTCCTAAACTAGTAAACAGATCAGAACTAGAAGAATTAACAAGTTCAATTCCATTATCACTCCTTATAGTTTTCACATTTTTATCAAACTGGGTTTTAACATAGATGAAAAAATTTCTCAGAATAGTGCACACATTTGATTTAAGTCTTAGAAAAAATGCCTAAGTCATTCTGGTGTAATCATCTACAACAATCAGTAAATATTTATATCCATCAAAAGTAGCAATTTTATAAGGACCCCAAACATCCATATGTAACAATTCAAAAGCACTTGAACTACTACTTCTACTTAATAGGAAAAAGCAATCTTGCTTATTTTGCACATGGACAGACTGTGCACTTATTTATATTATTAGTAATATTAACTAATCTCATAGGTACTAATTTCTTAAGAACTAAACTAAAAACACGTTCTAATCTTTTATTCCACATATCCATATCCAGTTTAGAACATGTAATATCTGAAATAGAACTTCTAGCCGTTAGAACAGTTTTTTCTCTGTTTATATTATTTTCCAGTATATACAGCCCTCCATATTCTTTACCAATCATCTTCACCTTTCTACTGAAGAATTTCTGAAACAAGCAAAAGTCAAGGAAGAAAGAAGCTGAACAATTCAACTATTTTGTTAGTTTTGAAATAGACCGTAAGTTAAACTTGAATTGTGGTATATGGAAGACATTTGTGATTGTATTGTTTTTAAACAAAGTACTAGAGCTTGTGTGAGTTACTTCTGAAATATCACCATTTGGAAGGTGTACTTTCTTTGGATTCTCAAATTTGTGTGTAGAGTAAGTATCCAACAGGCTCAAGTCTGCTCCCATGTGGTTTGTAGCTGTTGTATCTACTATCCACTCTTGCTTACCTTTGTACACAAATAAGCAATATTCATACCTGCCATATTAGTAGAATGTGAAGCTTCATAATATTTGTTCAGCAATTGTAGTATCTGATTGTACTAATCTTTGGTCAATGTGCATGCTTCTATTTGAGAAGTCTGAGAGCTTGAACCTTGATCCACAGATTGACCTTTTATCGTTGAGTTCTGACCAGTATATGATCCATAGTTTTTAGCTTGCGCAGAACCATGTGAGTACTCTTTGTGACTTAGATGTTCTTGTACTTGTATATTCTCTGAATTAGCATTCTCAGCAACTAATTATGAGCATAATTGCTACCTCCTTTTTTCTTGAACTTGGAATCTTGTGGATAGCCTATAATCTTGAAGCAATTCTCTCAAGTGTGCCCTTTGATTTTGCAAAAATCACAAAACAGATTGTAGTTCTTCTTAAATCTTTGATTTTCATTTGATCCTGAGTACATCAGAGCCTCAAATGCACCCTGTACATTTGATGGTCCTACTCCTAACACTCCTGAAGGATCCACAACTGTCTTCTGGCTCTCATCACTAAGTATCATTGAGTAAGCTTTATTGATACTAGGAACTTGATTCATCATTAATATCTGACTTCTTACTTGCATATATGATTCATTTATCCCTATAAGAAATTGAAACAATTTCAGTTTCTGAAGTTGTAGAACAAAGTCTATAGATTTGTCACAAGAACAAGTTGGTGGTGAGATCATAGTCTCAAACTCTTCCCACAACCTTTTAAGCCTTGAACAGTATGTAGACATGAAACTTTTATCTTGGCTTAGAGTTGCAATTTCCTTATGTAGATTGAATATTCTTGATCCATCCATCTTATTAAACCTTTCAAACAGGTCATCCCGTACCACTTTAGCACTCGAGGCATATATTATATTGCTAAGAAGTCCCTTAGAAGCTGAGTTCATAAGCCATGATAAGACTGGCATTAACCTTTTCCTAATGTCCTTCTAATCCTGGAAACATTTCTTTAGAACATGTACCATCCACCATCCCCGTTTTATTTCTACCCAGCAGTGCAATTTTCATGGATCGAAATCATAATGAAAAATTTTCTACCCCAGTTAACTGAAACGATATAATCTGAATTCCACTTACATCTGAAGCATGTAGGAACAGTGGGTGATTGTAGTCAACTCCGGTTGTGCTTGTGTTTCCAAAACGTTGAGGCTGCGAACCAACAGTTTCACTATTGATAGCCATGTTAAATTCTCAAGAACTTGATGTGAACTTTCAGTCTTGCTGAATCGAATATGCAATCAAGCTAGATTGTCAACTTGTATTGCTCTGATACCATATCATAAAATGTAATTCTTGATCTTGAGAGCAATGGCTAATTGAAAGTAAGAGAAGATTTAGAAGAAGAAGAAGAAGAAGAAGAAGAATGAGAGACAGAGAGAAGTAGAGCATATAAGAGAAAACAATTGTATTCAAAAACTTGTTTGTAATTATGTATACATGTAGGTATTTATAGGCTTCATCAAGTAATTGATAAGAATCTACTTAGTTAGTTAATCTTCAGCCAAAAACTAACTAACCTACTACTAACTGATCAACTAACCTATTGCCAACTCATCAACTAATTCTAACCAACTAATCCAACTCATCACTAACATTAACAAAAAGGCTATAGAGTAGTATAGTATCACTTGAGCATGATAATAAGTGGACAAGGTGTATTTAAAGTGATATGGGGTCTAGGTAACGCCCTTGGGCCAAGCCAAGTTAAAACTTATACGACAGACTTAAGTTTCAAACGAACGTGCACAAAGCCTAACTTTAAACAAACATAACTCACAAATTTATATTGTTTCTAATGTTTAATTACTTTTTTATTTGAAATATATATTTATTTAATCATTTAATATTCAGATCTAGAAACAACATCTTAATCATTCAGATTCAGACGTCTTAATCTTAATGGAAACAAAAAGAAACTTATATATATATAATTAAGACTTCCATCCATTGCTAACATCCAGTTCATAATGGCTTTGTGTGATGAGCAGGAACTGAAAGACTAAAAATATTGCTACTACTGGACTAAACATTTCTGCTTCATATGCTATACGTTTCTTTTTTAGGCATGATTGATTTTGGAATCAGTATTTTTGTTGGAAAATGGCGGTAACGGGTTTATCTTCAAAACAGTGGCCTTTTTAGTCTAGCTGGTATTGTAGTGGTTTAAATTAACTTATTCTCTTACATGGATTTAATTGTGAGGTGTGCATATCATCCTTTGAATTGATGCGGCAAATTCAAGATGAGGTGTCATGGTGTACATCAGTTGCGGATAATATAATTCTGATTGACGAGATTCGTGAGGGAGTTCATGCTAAGCTAGAGAGTTGGAGACAGATCTTGGAGTTTAAAGGGTTCAAGTTGAGTCGGACTAAGACAGTATACTTGGAGTGCAAGTTCAGTGATGTGATACATGATGTTGACGCAAAAGTGAGGCTTTATACATAGGTCATTCAAAAAAGATGAAGTTTCAAGTATCTTGGATCAATTATTCAAGGAAATGGGGAGATTGATGAAGATATCACTCACTGTATTAGTGCAAGGCGGATGAAATGGAGGCTCCCATCTAGAGTTCTATGTGATAAGAAGGTGCCACCAAAATTTAAAGGCAAGTTTTACAGAATGGTGTTTAGACCAACGATGTTGTATGGGATGGACTGTTGGCCGGTCAAGGACTCTCATATTCATATGATGAAAGTTACGGAAATGAGGATGTCGCAATGGATGTGTGGACATACTAGGAGAGATGAGATTAGAAATGAGGATATTCGGAACAAGGTGGGAATAGCTTTGGTGGAGGACAAAATGTGAACAACAAAGTTGAGATGGTTCCGACATATGAAGAGGAGATTCTCGAATACGCCAATACAAAGGTGTGAGAGGTTGTCGATGGATGATTTTCAAGAGAGATAGAGGTAGGCCGAAGAAGTATTGGGGAGAGGTGATTAGACAGGACATAACACAGTTTCAACATATTGAGGATATGGCCCTAGATAGGAAGTTGTGGAGGACAGAAATTCAAGTAGTAGGCTAGCTAGGAGTAGAGCATTATCTAGCTAATTCTTCCATAGTAGTAGTCGTAGTATTACTCTTGTAGTGTTTTGTCCTTAATTTTTTGTTATCATCTATTGTTTCTTATACTTTGATTATCGTATTATTTTGCTTTAGTTACTGTTCAGCATGCTTTGTTTCATCCATTACTTCATTTTTTAGATTGTTTTAATTTATTTTTTCTTGAGTCAAGGGTCCATTAAAAACAATCTCTCCACCTCTATGGTAAAAATAAGGTTTGTGTATATTCCACCCTCTTCAAACCCAGTGTTATGGGACTATACCTAATATGTTGTTGTGGTGGTGATGGTGTTCAAATTGTCCTTCATGTCGTGGGACAACTTCCGAATGCTTCTGTTCATTAGACAATTTTATTCCGCAATAAGTTATTTCACATCATTCTTGCTTTTTAGATTGCTCCCAATTGTTTTTGCAGGGACAATCAACCTAGAAAACTGTTAAAATACTGAGGTTTTAAATTATGACATTCGTTGCATTTAAAAGGAAAAGAATCCCATGGATCAATTTTAATCAACAAGCCAAGTTGCAAGTTCTTATTTGCTGATTCTGCCCATATAATGTTGGAAAATTGTGCAACTCACTCCTTGTGCACGCACCTATATTAACAATTCCTGTCCACAAGTAGGCTAACTCAAGATCTGGTCCATTCTTTTCAATGCTGTTTATCTCATAAGATCATGTTTTTGCCTATGAAAAGAGAGAGAAAAAATAGTTCAGATGTTAAATTCATGTCATTTTAATTGTTGTCTAATTGAAGTAGCCGGTATTCTGATTTTCCATCAACATGGTTTCTGCTTCTTGAAGTCAAACAAGAGCTGCTAAACTTGCAAAAGTCTTAGGGTGGGTCATTTGGTTGCTGGTTAGGAAGGTAAATATTCATGTATTAAAACTAGGGTTAATACCATGTTTTGTAGCTTTTCCTAATTTTTCGTATTTTTGTATAAAATTCAGCACATCAAGTGTGATATATAAGTTATGAGGCAATTTATGTATTATTTTATGCAGGGTAGAAGATGGAATAACAAAATCCTGCGTGACTCTAACCTGCAACCAAACAGCCCCTTAGTTACTTGGTCTCCTATCCATTCAAGCAGAAATTCCAGGTGACCGTTTAACAATAAGTGCTTTTATGAAAAACAAGTGTCTTTTTTAAATAATTTAAAAAAAAAGACCTTATGAATGCTTGTTCAATGGGTTTCTTTTTTCAACTACATGAATCCAAGCACATGAGCTGAAGTATGCCAAAGATGTTTTTCTAGGTCCAATTAAAAAGGTGACCAGCTTGCTGCCAATTTTCCTCAACTAATAAGCTAAGTGAGGAATGCATTTCCATTTCCTAGTTTGTTGTGTGTAATCGGTATTAACATGTTTATAATATCACTTCAACATAGTTGTGTTCCATGTGTGTTGTTACCTCCTGTTATCTAGGTTGATATGCTCATGATGAAGGCGCTTATGCAAACTAGCTAGTAAAAGCTCACATATGCTTGTGCAAAGAGATGGTTGATAATGTTGAAAAGGGGGTCATCAGATGAATGCATTGCTCATCTGAAGCTTTATGCATTCAGCAATTTGACAATGTGAAAATTCTGGTCAGAAATTGGATGAGATCTTTTCACCTATGGGTTCTGATTTAGTAATCTATAATATGATGATATATACTATGCCTTTTGTCTCAAAGCCATCATGGTTGATGTTTACGAGCCGGATAATTGGCTCACCTCACCTGTTGGATGATATGTCGTCAGGTCTTGAGAAGCATCTATGACTCTTATGGTCAATTGCCTTAGTGGTTGCCAATTCAAGTGCTTCCTGAGGAACCTCTTGCAGCAATTAATTATGAACAACAAGGATTCTTTTTGCAAGAGACATCACCAAAAGTTGACAAGGAAAGCATTTCTGACAAGCTCAAATTCTTCCAACATTTTGTGTGCTTCCCAAGTCTCAATATGGTAATATTTTGCTGATGCTACGAGAATGGCATGATAATTTTGTAATTCTTTACAGTTTTTATCACATTATTCTCTCGATTAGATCATCTCCACTTGTTTTATGTCGATCATGGACCCAAAATTATTTGATTTGTATCGTGCTAATAATACTGTACTGATAATGGACATACCGTTAATTTGTTCGGCTACTGCTGATATGATGTGTTTTTTGTATTGATCTTCGGGAGTGATGGATGATTAGAGGGCAAAACTGATTGAATAAGTCATGAACATTATTATTTCCACATATAATAAACTAGTATTTATGCGGAGAAGGGTGGAAGGGCTGGCTCATTATTCGAGTTTCAAACTATGAGTCAATTGGCCCAGGGGATTTTTCGGTTATTAAAAATCAGAGGAGA
Organism: Datura stramonium; assembly: GCA_018107945.1. Classification (NCBI taxonomy): domain Eukaryota; kingdom Viridiplantae; phylum Streptophyta; class Magnoliopsida; order Solanales; family Solanaceae; genus Datura; species Datura stramonium. Next base: position 51,872 of record JACEIK010000385.1, on the reverse strand, counting down.
ACCACGAAATTTGTAGCAACAGTAAATTGACACCAATAAACTGCAGTAATTTCAGGTGCATGTTGTCAGCAAATTTGAGCTCCAGTATCTAAGTTCCCAGTGATGTGAAACTTAATTTACAACAAAGTCGCTAAGATGTTACAAAGCTTTCATGAAAGCAGTGAGACAAGAGAAACAAACTCCAAAGTCACCCGTCCCTTGGACCGCGTATTGATGACAAAATGCTCGGGGTATTTTCTTAAAAGCATCAGCAATCCATACCATGGCTTTGATTTAGCTTCAGGGCTAGGATAGTCCTCAGATGTCAAGTATCTCCTCACACGACTATGGTGCCAGGTATTGCCGTAGTGTTCCACCAACTGCAGATACATAAGCTTGTTATCAGCCAAAAATCCAAGTCTGACAACTTGCAAAGATTTTCAAGCCCAACTATCAAAAAGCTGAGCAAGACCACTTTTCCCACAACTATAGTGAACATGAAGAAGGAAATGATATTTGATAAAGGATGGAAAGACAAATATAATACTCATTTATATCTGTTTAGATTTAAGAGAAAAGACAAACGTAGTCAAATTGTCAACAAAGTAGAACAGCAACTTCACATGTACCGAAGAAAAAACTCGTCAAGAACTACACAACAAGAAGAAAAGCATACAGCTATAAATTTGCTCCTCTTTCCAGTTTAAAAGCTGCAAAAGATAATACTCCCTACATTATCTACAATGCATGTTGATATTAAAGCAAAAAGTTTGATAATGCATGTCTAACAAGCAAGCAACCACAACAGTTCAATAAATTATGGGATTCTTCTCCTGGTATCAGGCCTCCATCGACATTAATTAAAGCCCTCTTGGGTAAATGGCTTTGGAGACTTAATAATCAAGAAGGAAATTAAAAGTCAATGTTTGCATACTTGGTGTGGAATTCTGTTGGTGGAGGCTGGCTCAGAAAAATGGTCTTGACAATTCCTCAATGTGCAGAGGCATTACAAAAAAGTCGAACAGTTTTTGCAAATATTATGGCTTCAAAATGGAGCGAAAGAGAATCTTCGTTCCACAGATAGGATAATAATGGCCCTTAAGATTGAGCTTCCTACTAAAATTCCAATAGATGAAGACGCCGCGACTTGTGAAAGGAACAATTGTTTTGCTTAAACCTTAGGGGGGCTGCTTATGCCATGTTTTGGGTCAAAACGTACAAGAACTGGCTGATTAAGAATCCAGAGTTCACAGATTCTCCTTAAAACATCATCTAAGAGCTAAATGTCTAAGTAGACTATGTTTTCATAGCAAGCTTGCCTTGGAAGAACCTCCTACAGGTTGCAGAGTCACTCTCGTTAATTGCTGCATCTTGCATAGAAGGTGCATCAATACTTCATTGGCTTGTCCATCCCTTGTGTCTTTGATGGAATCCAATGACTGTCCCACTCCATCAAAAATTGCTGTTTACTAGAAAAAGGCAATGCAGGCAGAAATAGAGAATAAGGTGGAAAATTATCTCATCATCTCTTTTGGTGCATCCGGACAAAGGAATACCCAGCATTTTAGAGGAGAGAAATGTGGCTATCTTGTTTCATATTCTTGAGCTCTTATATTTAGGAACGACTAGCGAGTGTCTTTTATTAAATCATTCCGATTCTTATTTTGTATTTCTAGATAGTTCCTTGCTGATATTAGCTTTCTCTGTAAGTTTCTCTTCTCGGCAGGGTTATATCATGTATGTGCGTACATATTGACAAAGCAAAGTTACCTGGATGGACGGTGGGAGAGAATGTGAGGAATAAAAATTTAAACAACCAAAAAGAGAGAAAACAACTACTGAATGCAATAAATACTATCAGTTTGAAAATCCTGAAAAGATCTTCACTGCCTTATACACTGTTTCCTAAGAAGAATGGGGCTGAAGATAAAAGAATGTCAGGCCTTTCAGCTTGGCTGAGAGTTTTGACACGAATAAATATCAAGATACTTAATTAGACACTGAAAACTTTTTTGAAATGGTAAGTATTACCGAGAAACTGAACTGTCATGATTAAGTCAGTGGCTGATAACTCTAGTGGCTTTTATAAAAAGGAGATAGATTGTAAATGCTGGATTTAATTGCCAGTGAGTGCCTAGGCATGAGAATAAGGCAAGGAGAAATGCAGGTACTCATTGAACTTTACATAGGAACAGTTTTGACCTGGTCATTTGGGGGTTAAAAGTTGAGTACCTTAAAGGAAAGGGTTTTGACGACAACATTGCGAGCTACAAGTCATAATAAATGATAATGCAAAAGGTTTCTTCTCATTACCAAAAGGATAAACTAGGGAATCTATAGTTCAGCATTTTTGGCATAATGTGGATCATGCCTTCTTCTGTTAAATACTAATTTAGAACTGGATAGTGTTAAGGTCTCAGGAGGGAGTCAAAGGAGATTCTTAGAACAGTCCCAACATATGTGATTTGGATAGTATGGAGAATGAAATGAAAATGTTTGCACTTATTAGTTTTTATATAAACTGAAAGCTCGATATGAAGTATACATTTCCTTAACTCTCCACAGGCATTGCCTGGATTGTAATTTTGTGTAATCCAGTACCAAGATGGTACTGATTACTTTTTCTTCTTTTTTTTCTTTTTGATGAAGTCAAGATGGCAGTTTGTAGTACAAGAACTATACTGAGTCCGGTTTTAAGGATTTACAATAATAAAAAGGAAAATTCACTAAAATAAATGTATGAGCTTATATGTGTCATGGATTTACACAAGGAAAGCACTGTATTTACACAAGGTTTAATTTCTGAAAATTATGTCACACGTGGATCTGATTATAAGGTCAGTGATCTTCATTAAAAAGCAATAAGGTAGCAGTAGACTAATAAATGAAAAAAGTAACGAGAGCACAGTAGCTTAGAACTCAAAAAGATGATAAAACCAACCAGGATACATCTCCTTCACTCCTAGCACACAAGTCAACCCCCTGCCCAAACCCCAAAAAAGAAAAACCAAAATAATAAAGACAAATAAAGGAGAGACAAGGTAAGCAATAAGCAACAAAAGGGAGGAATAGGTCTTGCAGCATCAAACATAGAGCTAGACAGCTTCATAACCTACGAGGAAGGAAAAACATTTCTTTGTTTAAATATATAAATAGGCCTCTGCAAATATCACCAAGTATCAGATCATAACTATTGTTCAAAAGACCCCCAGAGAACTATGATGTTAAAAAATTTTTTGACAAGGTAACATATTTTGTATATAAATCATCAGCACTGAGGCTGGGATCCAAAATTTACAACAATGCAAATTACATCCAAAAAGTAAGATCAAAGACAACTAGATCCTATTCCTCTCATAAGGATTAAGGATCTTAGAATGTCTACAATAGAAACAGGGTCATCTATAATGCAGTTCAGTTTCAACCTATTCATAGAGCTAAAGTTGCCCTCAAAACATCTAGAGTTTCTCTCCTTCCATATGGTCCACCAAATCACTGCCGGGACAATTCTCCATCTGTCTTTGTTTGTGCTGCCACTACCCTCTGTATTCCAGCTAACTAGAGCCTGATCAGTTCTTTTAGGCATAGTCCACCTTATGCCTCTAAAGCTAGTAAACAAATTCCATAATTGGCCAACCACTCTACAATGAAGAAATAGATGGTCAATTGTCTCTGCATATTGTTCACAAAAATAGCATCTTGGACACATGTATGCCCCTTTTCATGAGATTTTCCTGTGTTAGAAAAGCCTCTTTCACAACCAGTCAGGTGAAAACAGCCACTTTATAGGGGATTTTGACCTTCCAGATAAGCTTCCAAGGCAAAATTAATCTAGGAGCCCCTTTGATTCATATTCTTGTAGGCAGAACTCACAGTGAAATTGCCTTTTCTATGGCACTTCCATTAAGAGTATCCTGTCCTTCCTTCAGTCCTACACATTGATCTAGTGTGCCATAAAACCCAGCCAGCCTTTCCATCTTCCAATCTTGCAACAGTCTTCTGTAAGTTAAATTCCAGCCTTGTGCAGACCATACTTCCTGCAGTGTGGCTTCCTTTTGCTTGTTTAGAAGGTAGATATCTGGGAATAGTTGCTTGAGGCTGCTATTCCCTAACCAATCATCTTAGAACATAATTTTCCTTCCATTTAACACATTAAAGCCTGTTCGTTCTAAGAAGACATGCCACAGAGTTCTGATTGATCTCATAGGCTGGTTCCATATGCAAAACTAACTTCCTTTGTCTTCCAAAAGCCCTCCCTTTCATATTTAGCTTGGATCACAGTACCCCACAGAGTATGTCCTTCTTTAGGAAATCTCCATAACCACTTCATCAAGAGACTTCTACTTTGATTTCTCAAATTCTTGATACCAAGCCCTCCTTGCTTTTTGGGTAAGATTATTGTTTCCCATTTGACTAAGTGGTATCCTTTTTTCTCTTTTCCTCCCTGCCACAGAAAGTTCCTCCTTAGAGCATCAACTTTTTTCTCCACATTGACTGGTAAAGGAAAGACTGACATCAAATAAGATGGTAAAGCATCTAGGACGGAATTGATTAGAACCAATCTACCCCCCAAAGATAAGTATTATGCTTTCCATCTGGTCAGTCTTTTTTCACATCTCTCCAACACTCCATTCCAGATATCTTTGGATTTTCTTTTTTGCTCCCAACGGCATCCCTAAATAGACTGATGGAATCTGCCCTATCTCACCTCCTAGAACACTTGCCAGTTGTCAGATTCCGGTTACCTCATTGATAGGAAAGATAAAGGTTTTTTCCCAAGTAATGTGTAAACCAGAAGTTGCTTCAAAGAGGATGAGGATTATCCTTAGAATTTTTAACTGGCTCTCCTCTGCATCACAGGATATAAGAGTATCATCAGCATATTGTAAGTGTGTCACCTCCACTCTTTCATTCCCTTACTTTGCTACATTGGATCCCCTTATCCATCCATTGTTGTTAGCAGTCTTTAACATATTATTCAATCCCTCCATCACCAAAATGAATAGAAATGGTGAAAGGGGGTCACCATGTCTTAATCCTCTGCTTGAGGGAAGATGAGCCATTTGCAATACTGAGAACCTAACAATGCTAATGCAAAATCTCACCCATCTGATCCATTTCATTCCAAAACCCATTTTCTGCAGAATTCCAAGCAAAAAACTCCAGTTACATGGTCATATGCCTTCTCAATGTCTAGTTTGCACAAAACACCTGGAATCATGTCTTTTAATCTGGAATCTATACACTCATTGGCAATGAGAACAACATCTGTTATTTGTCTTCCTCTCAGAAAAGCCATATGTTGTGCATCAACTAACTTGTGCATCACCTTCCTTAGTCTTTCTGTAAGAATCTTGGATATTAGTTTATATACACTTCTTAACAAGCTGATTGGTCTGAAGTCTCTCAATTTCTTAGCTCCAGTATTTTTAGGAATGAGAGCTATAAATGTTGCATTGAAACTCTTCTCAAAGACTTCATGTGAGTGAAAGTTCCGTATGGTTGCCATGACATCATCTCTTAAAGTCTCCCAGCACTTCATAAAAGAACTCATAGTGTATCCATCTGGGCCTTGTGCTTTGTCTATAGCGCATGCCTTTAGTGCATCCAAGACCTCTTTCCCATCAAAAGGTTTCTGCAAATCATGTTGCTCCTCTATGCTGATAGTAGGGAAATGGTTCATAGTAAAAGAAGGCCTCCAGTTCTCACTTTCAGAATACATCATTTTGTTAAAAGAGACAATCTCCCTTTTTATATCCACTGGCTCCACCAATTCTTCACTCCACCACCAGCTTGTCAATGTGATTGATTCTCTTATGAGCATTTGCAACTCTCTGAAAAAACTTTAGTGTTCTAGTCTCCCTGCTTAATCCACAATGTTCTTGATCTTTGTCTCCAGGCTATCTCTTCTCTTTTTGCATAATCTTCAAATTGCATGACCAAATCTTTCTGGGTAGCTTCTTGTACTGTAAGTGGTCTGTTTTGTAGGATACTGTCAAATTCAGCAATTTTGTTAAGAAGCATATTCTTATTTTTCTCCAGGTTCCTGTATGTGCTTTCACTCCAATCTTTCAGTTTGGACTTCAAAGCTTTTAGTTTGGAGGCTAAAATGAAATCTGGTCTTCCTTCACTGTTAAAGGATGTCCACCATTCTTTCACTCTTTCATCAAAACCTTCAGTTTCCAGCCACCACCCTTCGAACTTGAAGTAAGACAATGTGTGTTCCCAATTTCCACACTTAAGTGCAATTGGTGTGTGGTCTGAGCAAACTCTAGGTAGGACCTCTTGCTTCACATTGTGAAATTCCCTTACATTCCATGATATTATCTTCACGTCTATCATCAACCTATACATTTTTCTTTCCCCCTGGTTCTCGTCCCTATGGTTTGAAAATTCATATCAACTGTCAATCCTTTTTAATTCTTGGATTCCTCTGATTTTGGGTGTTTCTGCTGCCTTTCTTCCTGATTCTGTATTGACTGAATGTCTTTTACTGTCAATCTTCTTGAACAAAGCTAGAGCTTCTTCTCGGCAACCCTCGAATTCCACCCCAAACTCCTTACTCATCTTGATTATGTTTTGATGAACCCATATTGATACATTTATCTCCCCGTCACTATCTTCCTCTACTTCTTGAAAGTTTAGAGGTTCAGCATCCACAATATGCCATGTCACTCCATCAGTACCATCTGCTAATTGCATGTCTGATTGTATACTGTTAATGGCCAGTTGTGCTCTTGCTTCTTCTATATTTGTTATCGCATCCTGGAAATCCTCTCTTTCCTCCATGATTGTCGTCATGGAATTTCGTGGATATTCATCTGCTAAAGTCAGTTCTCCTGCATCAATATCAAAGAACACCGTCTCTGTGTTATTTGCTTCTATCTCTACTAACATAGGATCTGTCTTTGTATAATACGTGACATACAGGTGGTTTGATTCAATAAAATGGGCCTCGGTAAATAAAACTAGGCCTTTTTTTATAACCAAAACTGGGCCTTTTTTTAAAATGGACCTTTCTACTTTTTGGGCCGCAGCTTTCATTTTTCCCATAGACAGCCCGTCCTTTTTAAATAAGAAACCCTCCTTTGGAACATATGTCTGTGGGCCCTTGCCAACTGTAGCCCTAGATCCTTGTGGGTTAGAACCCACATGCCTGTGCCCTTCTCTTTGTACTTTAAATCCACCTTCTCTCTCCTTGCTACTCATTCTTGTCCAGCAGTCCTTACCCAGTTCCTCTTCCACCTCGTCGGTTTTCACCAAGGTCTGTATCTCAGCCCAGATTGGAATAGTAAAGGTCAGCACCTTATCTCTGATCTTTACCTCTTTAGGGATATTCCCCCCATCTCCTTTAACTCTCATTCTCGCCCATTTTAGATGATTTCTAAGCGATGTTTCCTCCTCTGTTTCCAGCCACCCACCGCACTGATTTCCGATGGCTTTGAACATCTTCTCAATCCATAGATGTAGTGGAAGGCCCATAGCTCTTATCCAGGTTGAGTTTCCACTTTGAGTACAGCATCCAGTTGTTGGTGACCACCATTCAAGATGAAGCTTCAAATGTTTCCATGTCCATTTCCCTTGGAGAATGTGTTTTGCCATATGTTTATTTGGAAACCCATCTCGTAAACACTGATCCCAAAAGCACTCTTCCACATACTAGAGGCCCACTTCCGGATGTCTGTGAGAGTGGGTTTCTCCTTCTCTTCTACACTGAAATTCCCCACTATGCATCTTCCGAGTAGTCCGTCTTCATAATCTGTATCGCCACCAAGTATGGAGATGAAGTCTTTATCGAGATTTATCAGAGATTCTGATGCCTCCTTTGATTGCCATTTGCTAGTCTTGACCGAGTCAGCATAGGGAATGTTTGGATCTGATTTTCTGGTGAAACTTGTAATAACAGTACCATCTTGTTCTTTAATGAACTTGTCTATCTTAAATGCTATGTCTCCCCATCCCCCATTTAATGCAACCTCTTGTATAATGATGACTGATCTGTTCCCCCCTTGTACTGTTACAATACTAATGAATCTTCCAAATTTATTATGTTTCCTAGAACAAAAAAGGTCTGAGAATTGTTCATTTAGCTTCCACCTCCTCGTGTGTGCCCCGAAATCCTTTGACGCTTCTCGGAGCACAAAGACTAGTCATTCCATGGTTTTCTTGTTGAAAGTAGTCTTGCGCATCAAGTTCCGGCTTCTTTCCACCCATTCGAACCATACTTCAGTCCTTATTGCTAATCTCGTAATATCTTACGATTTAAAGTCTGCTGCAAAATAGATCCTAATCACAGTGGGTGGTAGCTGTTGGTTGAGAAAGAAATGGCGATTCCGGTGAAAACACACCGGAAAAAAGTACTCTGCAGTCCTAAGAAGTAGGAGAGAGAAAAGTCTTGAATGTCGTGCCTGGGAGCATTTTTAAGAGAACTGCCAAACATTGATTGATCAATACTAGTGTAATACCCATACAGTATTACAAGAAAGATAGGTGCCCATAGAAACATCATAGGCGTGCAGAAAATCAGCATAGAACATAATCCAACACATGCAACAGAATTGTCTTTCAACAAAAAAGGTACAAACAAAGGGGACTTCAAAAGTGCACCTAATAGGCCTAAACAAAATTTCCCAGTGGACTATGGAATTAATTCCTATCGTCCGCGGGAGAAACATATAACAGCAGAACTTTTCCGTTTGCTTGCAGTTTAGTCATTAGTTAATAATGCTTTGGTCTTTCTATGACGAGATTTATAAATTTGAAGTTACCTCAGCATGAAGCTTCTCCATTGGCATCCATTCTCCTGGACCACAGAGGTCAGAAAGCACATTTGCTACAGATGATACAACGTCCTTTTCTTCTAACTGCATCAGCTGTTGGTTGTCAGCATCTCTTTCGATACGTGATCTTCCATCTATCTTCTTATCTGCGAGAAGTTTAGGCCAAATAAATTCAATGAATCAGATACTGAGTTCTGAAGATAGAATCTGTACATCAACATTACTGAACAAAATTTTTCTTTTTTTTTTTTGAGAAGGATTTACTGAACAAATCATAGAAGCCTGAAAATGGGCTCTACCAAAATACACTTTTTTATTTTTATAAGTCTACCAGAATACACTTCCATAAGAAACAAAGGAAGATAATTCAAGTTTGCATATATATGCATTCCATATATATGTAAAATGGTTCTTCCCTAGACCACAATAACGTTTAATGTGTATATTTTCTTTTTTCTTTTTGATAAGGTAAAATTTTACCGAAAGAGTACCAAGATAGTACAGAAAGATACAAAGAGACTCCCACCCTCTACAAATTATTTTGAGTTAGACATGCCCCCTTGTTGCAGTCCATCCCAAACATGCTGCTTCAAATGTATCTTTAGCCTTCCAAATGATCTTCCAAGGCCAAGTATTATCTCAATAACCTGTTTCCTTTTACAGAATGTTGTAGCAACTTCTAACTGAGAATTTCTATTATTTACTGGCTGTCCAGATCAAAGAATCCACCTTACCCTGAATAAGCTGGACAAAGTTCAACAGTTGAAGTATTTGTCAAAAATCTTCTAGCTCCCAATTATTCAAGTTCCTTCTGAAGTCTACCGGCCAAACTGAGTTTGAACAAAAATCCGCAATATTACCTCTCGCAATATTACTCCTCTCATACTAATGGAACAATTACACAAAATAGGAAATTTAGTCATCAACTCTCTCTCCCACCCCCACCCCACCCCAAAATCCAAACATCTGGCCAGAATTTAGTATTGCACCCATTTCCCACTTCCAATTTAGTATATTTCATGAATTCTTCCCCAAACCTACAAATGCCCTTCCAAACTCCCCCTTTTATATTCATCTGTAATGTAGGAAGAATCCACTTATCCTTCTTGCCATATATATCAATAATAAGCATCTTCCAAAAGTCATTACCATCCATATTATGTCTCCGAAGCCATTTGAATAGCAAGCTCTTTTGTGTAATCTCAGGTTCCCAAACCTTCACCTTTTTTGTCTAGAACCACATTCCATTTTACTAAGTGTATTTTACTCTTGCTAGTTCCATCCCATAGAAATTGATTCCTCATAGATTTCATTGTTTTCTCCACTGCCGCTGGCATTGAAAATAGAGAGATTAGATAAGTTCGTATTCCATCTAATACACAGTTAATGAAGGTGAGTCTACCCGCAGAAGATAAATACTGCTTCCTTCATGAAGTTAGCTTGTTGGCACATCTGTCCAAGACCCGTCGCCTGATCCTTTTATCATCCCTTTTTGACCCAAGTGGAAACCCTAAATAAATTGTGGGAATTTTCTCCACCTTACATCACAAGATATCAGCTAGTTCCTCTATGCAATCGTTAGTATTAATACTGAATATACTACTCTTAGCCTCGTTGATTTTCAGCCTAGTAACTGCTTCAAAAAGGGACAAAACTCCTCTAAGGTCTTAAACTAAAGATATAGAAAATGTACCAAAACGTCCTCTAATCTTGTGGTTTTAAACATGTCACGTGGGATGTTGAATTAAGGAGTTGCCAAATTAGGAAAGAGGCATTCTTCTTAAAAACAAACTAAAATGGAAAGTAAGACAAACAAATCAAAACAGAGGGTGTATCTATTTATTCTTCTTTAAGTCAATTAAAGGTAGATTCAATAGAATGTTAGTAATAGTGATCATTCCCCAATTAGATGCCAAATAAGTTTAAATGCCTCGCCGCAAAGAAAGATGGATTTGTTCAACGACACAAGTTATCACAAATAACATTTTGCAAAGATTTTCTTTTTGGCAAGGCAATTTCCTTCATTTCAAGCAAGATTTCCTTTTTTTTCTTATTTTTTATAACAGTGGTGTCTAGACCAATTTTCCTGCACACCCTATTCCACCAACTACCAAGTACCTACTACCTCCGACCAAACACAGGTCTGACTATTCCATATGTTATTCTATATTTTAAGAAGTCCATACTGAAAGGGATGAATGTTTGCTTTTAGCTCCTAAAAGTTAAGTCCGGGGAGCAAAAGTAATCTCTCTTTTGTTTGATAGATATAAGTTGAATTTCCAATTTAAAAAAAGAAAGAGAAAATGGTAAAGCTTACAATCTAATCTTTTTAATCATATTATTTCATTCAGTACTAATGTTGCACTGTCATTGAAATGGGCAATTAAGCTATACTTCATAAATCATTAATTGGTAGATGTAGATCTCTTGCTTCCAGTATTTTCTTATGTTCTGATTGCCACTAATATCAACAGAAAGAAAATGGCCATTATACTCAGCATGCAGAACATATTAATTATATCAATAGTCCAAATAATCCTCAGGTTTAAGTGAAAAGGCAAATGTGGTTGTTTCTACTTGTATGTTCACAATTGGTCATATACCTGATTATTCAACTAAGTTGATTAGTAGTTTACGTTTCTTACAATTTAAAATCACTAATATCAGAAAAATGTGTTAAAAGCAATCTATTGGCAAGTAAAATTATTTTAGTTAAAAGACTGATAAAGACAGAAAGTATGAGAATCACTGATTGAGCGAAAAATAAGTTGGCTGAGACTCAATACTGTTATAGAAAGAGAGAAGATCCAACGTTCATTTATTCTCATTTAATTTATTTTATGTGCTTCGCCCGAAAAGTAACAAAGGCAAATCAAAAGGGAATATAAACCTCTACATTTAGTAAATATTAGATAACTGACTTTTACCTGAAACACTAGCTGGGACCGACGAGGGTAGGGGGTGGCAGGACTTGAATTGGGGAAGGAAGGTGTTTGGAATAAGGAAAACAAAGGGATTAACTTGGCTGGGTAATGAACGGGGTGGGGGTTGAGATTGTGTAGCACTCAAATTGGGGAAAGATAAGGTGGCAGATGTGGATAGAGTGGATTGCTTTGGGGCTTGATGGGAAAGGAGGGAGGTGCAGCGCATAGAACTGGGTCGCTTTACAGGTAAATTGAAAATAGAGGTTTATAGCTAAAAATCTTGGTGACAGAGGTTGGTGTCAAGAGAGGCCTCATTGGTGACATTAATTTAGACGGAGGGACCCCCCAAGTGCTTTATTTTCTGAACTGAAGGGGAGATTCATTTAGATTCGGTAAAGGAGATGTGATTATTAAGTTAGATACCCTTGCTTTTTCAAATACACAAAGGACCCAAGTGTGTTGTACTTATCAAAAAAAAAAAGTAAAAGGACCCAAGTAAGTTGTCATCTGCTACTCGACAATAATTAAGAAAATTCAAGATGGTTGAAAACTTTGAGTTAAAAAAAGGTTACCAGAAGCAAAAAACCTCAAACCTGGCTTTGATGAGTTGCGATGAAAACCCGTATGCTAGATAGAGAGCATTTCAAAACTAAGACAATATTAAGGTCATAAACTGAGAAACAAAGCTTGGCCCTGGAAAATTATTTGGATCAATAAGGCACCCTACAAAATCAAATGCTTCTCCTGGATCGTGGCATATGGGAAATATCTCACCCTTGACAATGTTCAAAAGAGAGGCATTACACTTTGTAACAGGTGCTCTCTTTGTGAAGAGGAAGTGGAGTATGTCGATCACCTATTTCTTCATTGTAGTTTCACTAGACAAACTTGGCAATTTCTCCTTACTATTTTCGTTATTCATTGGTGCGTGCCTAAATAAGGTGGATTTTCTGTTATCCTGGCATAATTTGGAAGTCCATCCCGGCAGTAGTATGGTTGGTTATACTGCGAGAAAGTAACAGAAGATTGTTCGAAGAAAAGTGGGAATATATAGTTAAATCTTAAACTCAAGTGTATATTTTTGCTTAGTTTTTGCTGCAACATAGCTATGATTAGAGCTATCAAAATGGGTCAACCCAGCCCAAGCCTCACGGGCCAAGGAATTTAAAGGGCTAGGACGGGACGGGCCTTTATTTTAAAGGGCCTTAAAATGGTCAGTCCAACCCAGCCCTAATAGGTTTGCGGGCTAGGGCGGGCTAACTCTTTGTTTTGTTCGATTTTATTTTTTTTAAGAATTTTTTTTTTCAATATACATTTGAAATTATAGGTATGACAATTTGTTAACATTTCTAACATAAGATTATATGAAAGTACATAATTATATGATAACTTATAACATATTCAACATTAACACATCGTCAAGCACATTTTAATCCGTTGATAAAATTATCTTAATTAACATCTTCATCTACATTCATCCTTTATTTTAAAGGGCCTTAAATGGTCAGGGTCCAACCAGCCCTAATAGGTTTATGGGCTAGGCGGGCTAACTCTTGTTTTGTTCGATTTTATTTTTTTTAAGAATTTTTTTTTTCAATATACATTTGAAATTATAGGTATGACAATTTGTTAACATTTCTAACATAAGATTATATGAAAGTACATAATTATATGATAACTTATAACATATTCAACATTAATATTATAATATTAAAAAATGTTAAATTATAAAATTAACTAAGACAAATGCAAGCTTGATTTGGTTGAAATTGAAAAGAATTTAAAATATTTCATTAAAAAATAAAATTAACATCTTCATCTACATTCATATGCAAATTTAATTAGTTAAACATTGTCAAATAACTATCTATCAAAATTAATAATATTTAAATTCACATAAAAATATTACCACTTTGAATTTGGGTAAAGTCGTGCAACTAATTTCAAGTTGCAACAAGTATTTGGACATTTTCATGATAGATACAATTTTCATACTTGGTGATTAAAAATTTTAATATTAGTAATTTAACGTTAAATGAGTAAAGTATTATTCTTTTGGCCCACGGGCTGGCCTCGCCCAGCCTCAATCAAGCCTCAAGGGCCAGCGGGCTAACTTGGGCTGGGCTTATAATCCTCAATTTAAATGGGCTTAAAAAATCTTAACCCAACTCTACTCTAATAGCAGGCTGGATTGGACTGGCCTCAAGGGCCAAGCCTATTTTGACGGCCCTAGCTATGATATATGTTCTTTTTTGAGACAAACATAGCTATGACATATGTTTTAGAGCCTGATACTATGATGGACTTTCTTGGTTCTTTACATTCACGGTAAGGTTCTCCTTTTTGGATGTATGTAATCCAGCATTCTCTTAATGCTGGCTTTTCATTTACATCAATAAAATACCTTATTACTTGTCAAAATAATACTACTGAGAAACAAAGAATTTTCTCGTGATTGGTAACATATTTAGTAGCTACCGCTAATAAGTATTAACACTGAGAAACCAAATCAAACAGTGAAGATAGTCTAGCAGAAAGGATCCTCGAACTCCAACCAAGAGGTTGGGGCATTGAGATATCAAAGGGAGCGTAGATGAAGGTTTTTTTAATACTATATCAAAACCAGTTAACAAGCTGGTTCTGTGCGCTAGAAGGTGAACAGGAAAATGCCTTTTACAGTTACATGATCATTGATGAAGCATAATGATGCTTATTTTCCCAAAAATGAGATAGATCATTGATGAAATATTGATCCTTGAAGAATCCTGAACAGTGTATAATGGATTTGCACATTCCAGAAGTGTTATGCACCAAACCATCCACAATAATAGGCATTATAGTCAATCCTATCAAGTTGCATTTCCTTTCATGATCCTACTGGCATACTCAGTGCTAAAGACCAACAGCTCATGAACAATGTCATTAAGAACAGGAGCAAACTTATGATCCAAAAATTTCATGCATAAGAACAAAAAACAGTCTAAAGCCTAATCTGCACATGTTTTGGTTCCAGAAACTATTGCCAAAGGCCTACATTAAAAATAAGTGAGTCTATTTACATACATTAAGCATTCAGTAAGTCCATCTGCAGGGACTAAGGACATAGAACTAATAATAGGAAAGAAAGTTTATGTGTTGTATCAGTGAGAATAGGGTAATTCAACAGGGAAAATACCCAATGGACAAAATTTGTCCAAGTGAAACACGGATCACAAACAACAGAAATGTCTATAGTTATACTTATTGTCAATAAAGATGGTCAATAGCTACTTAGACCAACTAAAGATAGATTTTAACTAGTTGATGCTTCACAAGCAACATAAATCATATGTATGGCGTGCAAGTAATTAATGAGAAGATGATTCCGCCCAAATCTCAGTTATAGTTCCACATACGAAAGTGCGGCAAGAGTTTAATTGAATATAACAATCCAAACGAAAAGAAGAACCAATGTCCAAATCTATCATCTAACTCGAGAATTAACAATCAAGAACCTAATTTTATTGAAAAGAAGTACCATGAAACAGATAAAACTACTCACCTAGATGTCCAGAAACCGCAACCTTCCCACTGGAACCACCAGAACCATATCCATATGCACCACCCTCAATGCCGTCCCCTCTCCTCATCTTCTTAGTTCCAGAACCAGCTTCCCCACCATCATCATCGTACTCCTCCTCATAATACTCCCTACCTCTTAACAAACCCTTTTTCCCTAACCCACCATAACCCACCGGCGGAGGCAAGGGCATATGCTGATGATGATGATGATGCGGCAGCATAGGAGAACCCCCCGCTGGATAATTCACATTCACGTGATGTCTAGGCCCAATCGGGCCACCTAAGATGCTGCGAATTGGAAGAAGGAAATAAAACTCCTTATCTCCGATCTGAAGTAAATCCTGTGAATCGAGCTTTACCGGAGGGTTACCGGGAAGATGGAGGACACCTTCAACGAAACAACCATTTTTGCCCAACACTTCGAGGGCAAAACGGCGTCGTTGGAAGTCGTAGAAGATACGCGCGTGGTGACGGGAGATGTTCATTCCGCCACCAAGAGAGGATAAGTCAACATCCACCGTTGACTTCTTGGAGTTCCGGCCGAGGATTATGGAGTATGTCTGCATGTAATACTCGAAATCTTCGCCTTGTAGCTTGGCGAATCCTGCTTCCACATCGCTTCCACTGCTACTTCCCATTTCATAGGGCAAAAGGGTATGCGTAATCAAAGGGATTTCGATTTCTATTTGTGCGATAACGGAAGTAGAATCGAACTGTGAAGTTGATTTTCTGAGAATTGAAGGGAAAGACGAAAGGGTGGGCTTCGGATTTCCTACTTGGTAAACCTTGGAGTAAATACTGCTGCACTAGAGTACTTACGAGCAGGGGCGTAAATGACTTTTTGACAAATCAGATAATGAATTGATTTTTAGATTCTTTTATATTTATAAAATCTGTATAATTTGGTAAGTTTATAATTTTATAAAAATTAAATTCAAAAATATTTAATCCTACTTATAACTCTATATATAAATATATTCACATTTTAATATTTACCTTAGCCTGGGGGGTGATATAACAATTATAACCTATCAGATAATTATTCCCTTCATTTTAAAATAAGTTATATTTTTAATTTTTATTTTATTTCAAAATAAGTGGTGTTTCACGTGATCAAGAAGACATTAATGATGTTCTTCCAATTTTACTCTTATTTAAGTAAAGCAAATTTTACATAATCAAGAAATTAAACTATTAAAGAGTTGTATCTTTTTCAAGGTATATAACTTTGTTAAGAGTGAGTTAGTAAAAATTATATCTTATGTTTTATAAATGAGTAATTTTCTTAAGGGTATGTCCAAATTAAAAACACCACTAATTTTATAATGGATGGAGTAACAACTAAAGTCCTTACTCCGAAACCTATTATGTTATTCCTATTGAAACTAAATTAGTTCAAGCATGTTGGGTAGTAAGCTACAAGATATTACAACGATATTGGGTAGCAAGTTACAAGGTATTAAATATTATATATTTTCTCTCATATAATTTAAATTTCTCTTACTGGATATTTAGTCTTAGTAGTTCTTCAGTTCCATCTTGATTTTATTTTCCATCCATATCATCTAATTTTTTTGTTTTCGTTTAAAAATTTTGTTTTATATTAATGTAAATAGTGGGATGGCTTTTTCATATTTTCTTGATTCATTATATTTTAAACAGTAAAAATGTTTAGAGTGTTTTAAACAAAATGCACGTGTAGTATTTATAGTAAGGGGAGAAGTGTGAATGAATGCACACAGATCGCCGACAATTAGTTAAAGATGTCATAAGATGTAAGTACCATGTGCTCGTTCAACTCCATATGATCATACTCAACTGATAAATGTCATCATGACCCACAGTCGACTGCGTCTTAGACACTGATGAACTTCAGTTGATTACTTCCTGAAGTAAGGGATGGCCACATTACCTTGTTCACCTAATATATTTTCATCGTTGCTTGCTGATTACAGCCCGACTAAGAAAAAGGACGTTTGTTCATATGGATCATCTGTTGCACTTGCTCTCTTATATTATAGTAAAAGGGATTGGATCACCCTCACTTGTTATGCCATCGGGGTGATTCTACTAAGTAAGATCGGACCTCATTTATTAAGCCCAAGCGTGGCTAATCTGTATATTCCACAAAGAGGTCTGAGATGACTCCATAAGCACTATTATATAAGAGTTTATCTACCACCGTATCTTTGAAACTTCACTTGTTCGTTTGTTCATAATAATCTATAAGAGATGCCAAACATCGAGCTCAGTGATGTATCGCTTGATGATAACAGAGACAAAATTGATTTTGACTTTCCACTCCAATAAAAAGGCTTATAAAAGACTTCTCCACTGTTATTGTCCCTGTGATTTGATGGATTCAAAGGAATGACTAATTTTTTAAGGTCGCAACTATATGGGAAGAGTTTTAAAAAGTTAAAATGACAGTATAATTACATAGGCCTTGAGGTGAAGCAGGTAAATATGGGTAGAATTATCCTTTGTGTAATCTAGAACTAGCAGCAGTATGCTGGTACATAAGTCATGACTTAATGATTTCATAGGATGTCCCATAATTTACAGAGACACGATGGCCCATAGGATTAAGTTAACCGATATATNGGATTAAGTTAACCGATATATATATATATATATGTTTTATAACTTAATTATTTAAGTGTCACTTGTGCCTGTAGCTCCCTAGTTTATATGTTGTGTGCCCTTTAAGGATTATCTGTTTTTATGTTATTTATAGAATAGATTATTTTTTCATAGGTTAAGGATTATCTGTTTTTATGTTATTTATAGAATAGATTATTTTTTCATAGGTTACATGCTACATGTTTTATAAAATAAGTACTTATATGTTATGTGTTTCATAAAAATATTGACCCACCTATTATATATTTCACAAGCTACTTGTCATATGTTACTTGCTCCATAGAACATTTGATTACATGTTAAATGAGAGCGAGGAGGAGCATGCTGCTCATTTGAGGACTATGTTATTTATAGAATAGATTATTTTTTCATAGGTTAAGGATTATCTGTTTTTATGTTATTTATAGAATAGATTATTTTTTCATAGGTTACATGCTACATGTTTTATAAAATAAGTACTTATATGTTATGTGTTTCATAAAAATATTGACCCACCTATTATATATTTCACAAGCTACTTGTCATATGTTACCTGTCTATAGAACATTTGATTACATGTTAAATGCATATGCATTAAAAGTTACTAGCTTATATAGGTTATTGTTCTGTT
Organism: Datura stramonium; assembly: GCA_018107945.1. Lineage (NCBI taxonomy): Eukaryota > Viridiplantae > Streptophyta > Magnoliopsida > Solanales > Solanaceae > Datura > Datura stramonium. The sequence goes on along the minus strand of JACEIK010000385.1, from coordinate 33,375 downwards.
AATAGGTATCATAGATCACCCTCTTTTACATGTTATATGTATTATAGATTTCATAAATCACTTGGACTATATGTCACTCATGCGTAGCTTATTTATTTAAAGTATTATATGTCCTCACATATTCAAAATGTTTAAGTCTATATGCTTATATTGAACATAGTCGGCGCTTTATCTTAATTTAAAATTTATGCGCTTAATTTTTTCTCGTATTTTTGATTAACCCAATATATTTATAAGTTTTTATGGGTTTATGTCTATTATTTATTATAATTTTAATAAATTTTACACATATAAATTTATACTCCTAGCCAAAAATTATAGTTCAATTGAATCCATCCATAACTTTTTCTCATTCCATTCGCCGCTATAGGTTATTGGTGTACTTCTTCAAATGTCAAGGTTCACATGCTCATATGTCACGGTTAATCTACTTACATGTTATATGTTCTCACAACTCAAGAGTTGTGTACTAAGTATCTTCATAGTCTACTTATGTATATACTTATATGATAGATCTCGTGTCATAATTTATTTATTTACATGCTACATGTCATATACTATCTTACAGTCCACATGCTCACATGCTAAAGACTTTCACAACTCACTTGCACAAAGATTCTATGATCCTATAGTTTACCGGTTCATATGTCATATGCACGTTAGTTTACATGCTCATAGGTTAAATTTCTTTTTCTGTAGATCAGATGACCATATAGTTAAGTTTCCTTTCTACTTATTTGTTACTAGTGTTTAGACACGTGTGTTACACGTGTATTCCATGCTAATCAGTATAAACTATTATTATTAGTATATATATACTGCGAGTTAGAAAAATAGAAGCTCAAATTGATGAATGGTGAGCCTATTCGATCTTTTAACATTGCAAAGTAAAAACATATTGAAAATTGCTTTCAAATGAATGTGAAAGAATATCCTTTCTTTTCATGTTATGGAAGTTGAGTTTTGTGGAGAGAGAAATTATATTAGTAGTACTTTTTTCTACTTTGATTATCATTACAAGTTTATAGTTGTACACAATTAAACTATATTGGTATCACCTTTTTTTGCTTGGTAAAAATTTATTTTTGGATTTACCATTATGTGTTCATAAAATTTAATGCAACAATTAAAGTAACTATTGCATCAGGTCTTTATTACACACACACATATATATATATAT
>JACEIK010000385.1:17278-31868 GCA_018107945.1 Datura stramonium | reverse complement strand
ACGTGATGACTTGCACTAAATTTGAAAGGAAAAAAACAAGTGTGTGATCATTAGTTGTGATAGAGATACTCCCTCTGTCTCAAAATACTTATCACATTTTATTTTTCTAGAATCAATTTAACTAATCTTTAGAATTAAATTAATTACATTGACTCAGTATTTTAAAATTAAAATACAGATATTAGAAAACTAAACAAAAAGTAAAGTTTGGTATAAGTAGCCTCTTCTTTTTTTATAATCGCACACATGTCAAGAAGTTAGTGATGAATGAAAGTAGAATTTTGTAAAATTATACAACAATTCAATTGATCAATATATGTTTTTCTTATAATACTCTCTCTGTTTCAAAATAAGTGGTATTTTAATCTTTTGATTTTATTTCAAAATAAGTGGTGTTTTACATAATCAAGAAGACATTAATGATGTTTTTTTTCAATTTTACCCTTATTTAAATGGAGAGAGTTCTACATAATCAAGAATATTAAAGAATTACATCTTTTTTCAGGATATGTTTTTTTTTCCGAGAAATGAATAATTTTTTTTAAGGAGTGCATAAGCAGAAAAACACCAATTATTTTTAAAACGAAGGGAGTAACTAGTAACTCATTGTAATTTCATGATATACATTTGCAAAAAAATACATTGTAATAGAGATAGTACTTGACATTAGAAAATTTAATGTGTACAAATCATAATTGAACGTAATAGTACTCGTTACTAATTTAAAATTATGAATCCTTTCAGCAATACATATCAAAAATTATATATCTTATTGGATCAACTCAGATCAATATCCCAAAAAAGAAACTCACCGAATTCTCATTTTTGCCTCTAATTCCTTGATGCAATTTATGGCTTCTATTAAATGGAACTGAGATCTTATAATTTAGAACAGAAACTCTTGCAATTATGAAAAATCTCTGAAGAGAAATTCTTGCAGTTACGAAAAATCTCAGAATGAAATCTGAGCTTAATTTATCTTTCTTTTCTTTTCCTTTTTCCTGAATGAAGTCTTTATTTTATTTTCGATATTTTTCATAAAAATATTATGAAATAAAATTTTAATATCCCCAAATTTTCACGTTTCAAGTGGCTAAGCTATTTATAATTAAGAATATTCATGGACTCCTTTCATTTTCTTTATAACAAATTTGATTATTATTCTACGTCCGCTTTATCTTCTAATGAAATTTCTTTAAATAGTTATTCGTAAAATTAAGTTAACAAAAGAGAACAGCATTAGAAATTTAATGAGAAAGTGTAGATGATCAAGTTATAATTAGCTTGCATTAATAATAATTAATCTACGATAATTCTTACAAAAAATAAAATAAAGAAGGCAAGTGTGATATTTTAAATGACCCAAAAAAAAAAAAAAAAGAAAATTAGTGTCACAAACCTAAATCTGGAGAAAGCTTTCTAGAATTATCGCATAATCTAGCTCCAAAAGTGCACAAGTTTTAGCAGGTTAGTGAAATAATAGTCCATGTAACTTGTTAGAAGAAGCACAACAACAAATTAAGGCTTAATAGCAAATGGACAGTCTGACAACCATATCAAATAGTTAAAAACATAATATCATTTTTATGTTATAGCAATGCAGATGTGGACATAATATAAATATGATTAATAACTTAATATAATAGTAACTGATAAAGAATTAACTAATGTAATAGTACTTGAGAAAAAATTAGTTTATTTAAAGGTATTATAGTTTTTAATGTTATAGTAAGATTACAAACTGAAGTGTTTTACAAAGAAAAATTAGTTGGCCCCACAAAATAGTGAAGCCTAGACAACTCAACCACCACCTAAACAGTTTACCACGCAACAAACCAAAGAATTTTCGACGTCGGTGGCCGTTTCAATATAAATCATTAAATCTCTCATTTAACGACGGAGGGAGGTGTAGAAGACCTAACGTTACATTAGAAGAAAAAAACAACACATATACACCACTTCCACTCGCTGCCTTCTCGAAAAAAACCATGAAAAATGAAACTAACGTAAGGAAGACGTTCACCACAACGATCCCTACAAGATTCTGTTTTTCAGTAATCCCTACACGATTTTATCTTTAGCTTTTGTGATATGAAGCTTGGATAATGATTCTCTTAGCGATCAATATATCATCTCTATAGAAGAAACCTAAGAAAGTTCTGAAATTTTGAAAAAATATGAGTTAAAATGAACTTTGAATTGGGTTTTAACTTAAATAGGCGGTTGATCCGACCCGGTTGGACCTGGGCCTAGACCCGTTTCTGTCCGGACAGTCCGCGGTAAAATGTTCATAACTTTTTACTTCGAGGTTGGAACATTGATTATACCCGATTGTTTTGCCTTATCTAGGTGTTTTATTTGGGTTAGATAGAATGAATCGAGTAGAATTAGGTGGGTCGAGTACTGGGTTTGGGTAGATTTTAGTTAAACTAGTTTAATTAGATTAATTAAAAAAACAACCAATCAGAAAATGATACATAATAAATAAAAATGTTTAACAAAATATTTAATTATTGGTCGTCAGCAAGTAAGGGCATTGCAGAGCCAATAGGTTAATGGCGGGGGAATTTTAGAGCGGAAAGGTTAGCGAAGTATATGTTTATATCAAATCTAATAGTTCAAGGGTAGTTTTGACCCTTTTTCGTTTAAAAAAATATATTAAAATTAGTTAAAATAAGTAAGAACTGTACTTTCCATTAAACACCCTTAGTTTTGAGGAATGTTTTCCCCTTAAAGGATGTCTGGACCTATTTTAGTGATCACTTTGTACTTCATTAAGGAGCCATTAATGTTTGGCAAACCTTTTCGACTTTGTACGATTTCTCAGACATTCAGTCATTTTTCTGTCCATGCTTCATTTATTGATCGCAAGTATACTGATTAGTCTGACCAACACCGTGAATTTAATCAGTTGATAGGACCTATTATTTCTAATTTTCCAAGGAAGATCACATATTTAGAGATTGTAATTTCTTTTATAGTTTAAAGTATTTGAAAATGTTGTATATTGTAGAATAAATTAACTTTCACACAATGGAACCTCAAATTTATTTATTCTACAAATATGTCAATAACCCCTCCCTAATTCAAAAAGAAAAGAAAAATAGAAAAAACGGTAGGGAAAGAGACGGAGAAGTAGCCGTGTTTCTTCCAGTTTTCACTCTCTGAGTCTGAGACAACTCCTCTATTTAGGTCCCATTGTTGATTTGTTTCGCGTTTTATAAGCTTCTTGTCCCACATTTCTCTGTAACAACTACTAACATTCAAAGTAACCAAACCTGTTATCTTTCTCTATCAACCATACAGCACAATAATACTATAGACTAGTGTTTTGGAGGCTCTACTAAAACACACTTTGTGTGAGCTGCAAAAATGCATTTTTAGCTTCATTTCTGGATCTATTTTCTAGAAACGATAAATCCCATTTCGAATTTTACCTAAAAACCAAAATGGGGGTTTTGGTAGATTCTTGGTGTTTCTGTAATGGAGGTGGCAAGTCTGAAAGAATGAAAGCTTCCATTTTTTCCACCAAAGGTCCTGCTATGGCTTATGTTGCTGCTACCGGCACTGGTTTCTTGATCCACCGGAATCTTTTGCTCACCACCCACGTTATTCTTCCTTCTGTCGCCGCTGCTGAAGCTGCCGAGATCCGCCTCCAAAACGGCGTCGCTGCTTGCCTTTTCCCTCACAGGTCCCTCTTTCCTCTGCTACTCATTTTCTTATTTGTATTGTTGTTTATGAAACCATAATACAAATAGCTGTCTTTCCTCTGCTACTAGTATGTAATTGAAGGGCAGTAACAGTTATTGTATTGTTGTTTTCTTGTTCCCACTCCAAAAGATAAAAGATTTCCCCTTGTCTTTTCTAAACTCGGAGTTCCATTAGTATAAATTAATAGTTGTCTAGGCCCGAACAGTTGAGCACAAATGTTGGTTGTTCCTAAAAACGCATTGAATTTTCGGCCGGCCGGCTGCTGCAGAGTGTTTGGAATCTGTGCAACTTTATTCTCTTTGTGTGCAATTTTGTCTTGAATGTGGACTTTGAGACCATTTTAAGTTCCTAAACTAGCAGTAGTCTTTGTTTGTGTATATAGGGATACATGAAAGAGCATATTCAATAATTTAAACACTTCTCTCTTTTGAACCATCATTGCCCTTCCACCTTGCATTAGTCTACAACCACCAAAAAGTATGTTTGGAACAATTTCTGAAGAGATTGAAGTAGCTGTGGCTGCCAGTGAAGTTTGGAACGGCCTATGGCACGCTTCAACTGGCCAATATTTTGGTCAAAGAACTCCCTCATGTCCTACACAAGGTTGATCTAATTGAAGGTGATGACAGTATTGAGATAGTCCTCAAATTAACCTTTCCACCTGGCACTCTGCTGTTTACCTATTCCAAAGGAAAAGTTTTCTGTTGTGGATGATGAGAATCAGGTCAAAGTAGCTCTGGTGGTGGAAGGTGAGCTTCTTGCTCACGGATTCACTTTCTTTCAGGTCCGCTTTGATGTCATAGAAAAGTATGAAACAACATGCATCACCACAGCCACGATTGAGTATGAGGTCAAGGAAGAAGCAGCTGCTAATGTTTCATTTGTTAGTATTCTAACTTTTGTGACCATAACGGAAACTGTTTCTAAGTATCTAACTCAGCAGAAATATGGTCAATGATCTGCCTGATCTCTTTGTTTCTGTTAAGCCCATATGGGTGTTAATTCATGGAATTGCTTCATACTAATAGAAGGCAGAAAGCTTATAAGTTTGTATTTGTGTATTGAATTTAGCTTGTACCATATCCCTCCCAGAGAAGGGAAAGGAATAAAATAAGAACCATATAATTGCTGATTTTATTAAATATGGGATAATTAGCATCACGGGATAGTAATTAACTGTCTAAAGAGTTGGTCAAGGTTCGAGGATGAGATAGTTTCTACCGTGTGCCTCTGATGATTGTTATGTGGAGCTTCTTCTTCAAGGGTCACAGAAATTTCAAGTTAACATAAATACTAACAAGGTTGTCAAAATATAGTCAACCATAAAATTAGATCTGGAATTGAGATTGATATTTCTTTTTCCAACTTAATCAATCGCATTGCAGAAATTCAGATTGGAGTTACTAGTGCCGACACTTGAAGAAAAGTCTGACAATTTTATTGACTCATTCAATTAATGGAATTATGGTATCTGGTATTTTGGCTAGTTGGTGTTCTAACATTGAGGTTATCAGATGGGCTATCGCTCTCGTACAATGTGTGCAACAGAATGGGTGTCTTGCTTGTGTGTGTACACTGCTTTCATCTAATAGGAAAAGAAAGCAGCTTCACAATGAGTGCCATGCTCTAATATCACATATGATCTTCTGAAAACAAAGTTGAGGAATCCGCGTGTACAATTTTTGCCTGAGGTGATCTATTTCACAGAGAGATGAAGAAACTCGAAGGATGGGATGAAGATCATCATGTGCTAAATAGTTCACTAGAATCTGATGTTTTGCTGAAGATCGATGGGCATTCTATCTGTGGAAGAACTTGACGTTTGAGTGACTATAAGTTGCATTCAATACGTCTTAAAATTGTTTGCTTTCTGATGAGTGAATGCTTTTATGTATTCTAGTTTTCTATAATTTTATTGTTGACACAAGCTCTGCTTTTTGCAATACGGATTGAAATTACACGCATCTGATTTTATACCCTTCTATTGCAGATTCTTTATAACCAGTTCTGTTTTAGATCTGACAATAGTTGGCCTTGATGTCATGGATGGAGACACAAATGCACATGTTCAGCAGCCTCACTACCTAAAGACCTGTTCCAAACCTAATCTAGAGCTAGGTAATGTCATTTACCTGCTAGGATATTGCGAGGAAAAAGAATTGACAGTTGGTGAAGGAAAAGTGATAATAGCCACTGATAATCTTATAAAGCTGTCAACTGACGGCATAAGCTGGAGGCCAGGTTCTGCTGGTTTTGATGTTCATGGCAATCTTGCATTCATGGTATGTGACCCTATGAAGCTTGCGACATCTCCCAACTCAAAATCCTCAACCACTTCACCATCCTCTTCATCATCAAGGAAGAAGGAATGTCCCATGCAATTTGGTATACCTATCCCCATCATATGTGACTGGTTAAACCAGCATTGGGAGGGAAACCTTGACGACCTCAACAAACCCAAATTACCAATAATTCGGTTGATGTCAGCTGGTCAAAAGAGCGATCATTCTTGTGCTTCCTTCACGATGAGGCGTGTTTTTAAGTCAACTGAAGCTGAAAATGGGGGGACTCCATCATCATCAGACAGATTGTCAAAACCTAGAGAGCAGTCTGGACCAAGCTGTTTTGCTGTTGCAACTAATATGGAAGAGGAAGCATTAACAACTGATCCTCATGCTGTCACTCATGTACATGGAATTCCAACTCCTGAAATTTATGAGTCACCAAATTTAGCTTCAGTACCAGTTAGGATGAAGGAAGGTACTCAGATCCAGCTTTTGGATATCAACTTTCCACCCAGGATTGCCAAATTTCCCGTCTCACCGCAACCTGCCAGAAAAATCCCTTCCAGCTTTGGTGAAAATTTTGTCAACAAATCTCCCTTGGAGCATCCAGTAAGAAAAGACAAACCAAGTGATATATGGCAATCCAATCCTGTGGCAGATGCTGAGATTGCTTCAACTGGATCAGTAAATGGGGTCCAGAGTGAAGTTCAATCAAGTTCTTCTCCTATAAGGATATTGGAAATGGGAAATGGATACAGTAGTGAGGGAGAGATAACAATGTATTCCGCTGAAACTGCTGAAAGTCGAAATTTTCCAAGTCCTAGAGAGGGAAGGTTTCAACAGGTAGGGAGGAGCCAAAGTTGTGTGAACTACAATAGATGGGGAGCAGGCCAACAAGATGCGGGCGCTCGCAGAGCAATGCTAGAACAGCAGAGGAACAGCATGCAAGGAAGGAATGTGTACTCCCAAGGGGCAAATTCTCAAAGGAGTAATGATTATTTTAGCCCGACGGTATCTTCAATCATGAAGAAACGGAACAACTTAGAGCCACAGACCAGACCCCGTCAAAGTGCAGTAAATTCATCACCAAGATGGAATTTCTGATTTACAAACTTCAGATAAAATCGTTCTTTAAGCCAAGCTCTCTCCTTTTTTAGGCCTACACTGTAACTATATATTGTGACTACATGTGCAAAGGAAATCCAAGTAGAAAATTTTAGTAAAGGCAGTCTAATCATCTGTGATATACAGCAGAGGATTTATGGGATACTACAAGAAAATTATACCATAACAGGTGCTAAAAATCAGGGTATTTTTATCTTCTCTGGGATTTGCATGTCATTTTATGCACTTCATATTGAAGAAGAAGATTTATTTATTTATTTTTTCAAAAAACAGTTTTGCTAATTAAAGATGGCAACAGGCCAGTTTATCGTGTTTAACTGGTGGCAAAATAGAAGAAGTGAACACAACGGTAGTTATTCTTTACTTCGTGTGTGCGTTGGTGCACTGCCAATCTTTATGAAACACCTTGTAATTAGACGTGTTGTGAAGTGCTATATATTATTTTAATTTTTCAATATATGAAGATTTATGCCTTAGATGCAACTTTAATTATGTTATAAAATGAATTTGATGTAACAATGTGAAACAAGAAATGTATAGAGTAAGAACGGAGAGATTTCTTTTTAAAGTGTTTTTCACGTCTTCAAGTGTTTATAAGTGTGTCATTCATCACCTATTATGCCCTTATTTACACTATTACAAGAGGATGATTATAAGATCTGCCATACACATAGCATTAACCTTTTGAGAATGTAAGAGAAATTATGAGGGTGGGTAAGAGATCAATAAAGAGGCAGTGGAGGTGTAGATATAACTACATATAATGGTGAGTAGTAGTGGAACATTATCTACCTCATGAAGAAGAGTAGTAGATATCCATGTTAATCATGGTATTTCATAACACTTTCCCTTGAATGTCCATAGATAATATGTTTCGTTAAAATCTTATTAGGAAAAAATCATGTGGAAAAAAAATCTTAATGAAGAAAAAATAGTATACATATCTTTAAGTATTCATTATTTGCTGTCTCATTAAAAATCTTGTCAGGAAAATTTAGTGGTACAAAATCTTGGTTAGGGAAAAAGAGTGCAACACATATTTACTTTTCCTGATAAAAACATCACCTGATATCTCAGAGACAATAAATTTCACTCTTGTATAACAACTTCTTAAATATTAAGATCAGCAATCTTAGTGTACCATTTCGCTAAATTATCATTTGAGCGATATTTTTATTTTACAATTCTGTTGAAGATTGTGTTTGAAAAAATATTTTGTTGAAATGTATTTTATTTTGTCTTCTTCAATATATTGTTCTTTCAATTGAGTTATGCAAGCAACATTGTCTTCAATATTATTGGAATCTTCTTTTCAAAGAAAAATCACACATCTTCTATGTCTTGAGTCACTTGTTTTAGAAGTTGTTATTATCTTGGAAAAACTTGAATCAATATCAATAATTGATTGTCTTGTAGAAGATGCTAATATGGCAGTACCCTCACGTACAAATAGATAATTTATGGGCAATCAACCATTATGTAAATCAAATAATCTTTCTGAATTTGCATAATTAATAATTCCTTAATAATATTGGTTAGAAAGAATATTTGATTTCACTTAAATATTTTCATGTAAAAATGAAAAAATATATTTTCTGTAGATTAATTAAAAAGAATTAGTATAGTATCTGCGAAATGCACGAATATTAAAATTAAATTAAATTACGATTGTGATTTTGTTTGTTTGAATACAATATATCATATTAAGTTATCAAATACGTAAATGCCATATTATTTTACAATGCAATATACCTAATAGCACAAATTTTATAAAATTAAAGGAGTCAAATTATATACTAAAATCTTCATATAACATTTCATTGAATTTCAAATATCATTTGTTACAAACAATTCAAAAATCTTCTATCTTTTGTATCAATTTTAAAATTTTTGTTTTTTTTATGTAAGCTTGAGATCTTGAATAGAAGAATGAAGGGAGGAAGTCATTGCCCCTTCTCCAGCTAATCAATAGAGAAATCCTTACATCTTCAAAGTCAGTCTATCAGACAATTATCGAGATTGAGATGCCTTCCTCAAACTTGTCTGGGGTTGGCCTTATATTTTTAGGCTTATTTAACTTCCTTTTTAATAACATGATTATAAAAATAAAAAAATAAAAAAATAAAAACATGATAATTCAGAGAATATTTGATAATCTCTCAAAATAATTTTTTCTATATTATTTTTATATTTTCTTATAATTCAGAGAATATTTCACTACAAGAAAACAGGTTTTTAGTGAAGAAAAATTTGGTCATTATAGTTTCAGATCCAATCGCTATAAGTTAATAACGATTGAAAAATATTTCATCGTCACCGGTTGCTAAAAATCTTGACGTTAAAAGTTAACGATCGATTTTCTAATCCGATCGTTGAAGATTCTTTAGCAATGACATAAATTCCGAAAGTTATATATTTTTTTTAACGATCAAATTTTTCCCTCACTAACTATAATAATTCAGTCGTTAAAATCCTTTAATGACGTTAACAAATCCAATTATTATAAATGCTCTTACTGACTAGATTTAACCTTCTCTAATTGTCTGAGAGTTTTCAATATCCAGAATATTGTAATTGTTCTTTAATATGAGTTTACACACACGACATAATAATTCAAAGACAATAAAAAATCATTATTCAATTAAAATCATAGTTATCAAGACTGTATGACATTACATTTGTCACCTCCAAACAAAAGAGGAAACACAATTGAGCATGTATAGAAAAGAACATCTTAAAAACAACCTAACTAAATAAAAGTTAGGTTCTGCTTGTGCTTCAACTTGTTCTATAATATTTATAGTTTCTTCAACTTGTTGAGCAGTTTCAATTGCAAGCTCTACAGACTTAAGCATCTTAATTTGTTAAAAAAAATAAGTTCATGTTAGTTTAAAATTCATAATGTATGTATTGTTAGTGTATATTATAATATATGATGCATATGATAAAACATAAAATACATTTAAAAGATAAGGTAAACGGTTTGTTCGGAATATCTACATAATCACAAGGATTGTAGAGATTAATATTGCAGGTAGGTAATATCAAAAGCAAAACTCATATCTCTATTGAGATTGAATGTCAGTAGGTGAATCTCTTTTAATATTTTCCACTTTTGCAAACTAAGAAAGAGACATTAATATAATTTACTAAAAGTATATGCATCTACACAACACTAATTTCCTCAACATAGAACCTAAATTTAAAACTTCAACTAGAAAAACTGAAAAATGCAACATTCAGGAGTATTAGTTGTCCACAGAAGAATAGAAAAAGATAAGGGAAGAAAAGACGCAAATATACCCCTGCAAGTATCTGAAAATTGAAAAATTAAAATGAGTTATTCAAGATAGAGAGGGAGAGCCCTTCCAAAGGGTGTCAAAATATCACCAAAGGTAGATGCATCTTCTTTTGTGTAGTTCAACCTAAAATAAGGATAATATTTCAAATACATATTTTTCTTATTCCGCAAATTAGGAAAAAGAAAAAAGAAAAAGACAACAAGACACAATATATAATCATATTACAAATCTTATGAAAAAAGGTCGATTTGATCATCTTCATTATTTGCATATTAGATTCATGTCCATTTTAGTGAACTTCTTGTGGTCTCTCAAAAAAAGTTCATAGCTTTTTTCTTTTGAGTTTATCTTTCTGGTCATCTAAATGACTTCTCAGATTGTCTTCAACTTAAGGACTGATGAGAAAATATGTTTCCTATCTTAATTGTAAGTTTCAAAAGATGATGAACTCAAAAGTTTAGTAAATAAGGTAGATGTATTATTTTCAGAGAATTTTTGTGAGATGTTGCAAGACTATAAAATTGTGAGCAGAGTAAACTACAGTAACTTTTAATGCTGATGTTTAGTTTTCTTCCACATGTTCCCTGAATAAAGTTCTCACAGTTAATTAGTCTAATTAATAACAGGATAAAATTAGTCATCCAATATTAAAAAGTAAAAGGCGATAATTAACCAAAGATTAGAATTGTTATGTGACTTACATTTTGAATATTTTTCTATATCAATTTAAATCAATCCAAAAAGCTCAGGTGTGACCCATGTGATATGATGAAGTATGTCTTTTTAGCAAAGGGTAACACCAACATTAATTTTGTAATCTTTATAATTCCTAGTTAATTGAGTTAAAAGAAACACTTACATTGAATTATACAACAAGATCAACTTAGGATTCAATGATCCCAATCAGTTCTTGCTCACATTCTAGATGAGAACAGACACATCATATATGAAATTTTTTTATGAGATACTATAGGAACAGACAGACAATAGAAGAAGCAATGTTTATAAAGATGTAGAAGTAAAAAATATTTAATCAATCTCCTCTTCACTCCCTTTAGGACATAAAAAATGAGAGTAGAATATGAAACAAACTTTATTATCGTATGGTAACCTGGCTCTCCATTTGTCTTAGAGGCTGCAACAAAGTCATGCAGCAAATTAGAATACATGAGACATATAAAATGGCATCCTAACAGCTTCCATATAGACAATGTTGGCCTGCTTATCTTGTCTCTTATTAAAAAAATTTATGCCCTTTCTTGAAATTTTTTTATCAAAAATATGCTCATCAATAATCTCCCTATGTTCAAAAGAATGTCAATGACTGCTACAAAAGGGAAAGAAAGTAAACTGCCTAATAACAAAGCAGTAATTCTATCAAAAAATTAACATATATTGATTTTAGTCCAATACCTTAAGAGATGCAGAGGAACAAAGTTACAAGAGGCTAAGCTTAGTTGTAAATTAGATGTTCAATATATTACAAAGTGGTAGGTATTGTTTGAGGATTTTTAGCATTAATGAAATTTTGCATGAATAGTTAGCAGAGCACGTTGGTAGCGAATTCAATATCTTATTCTATAGTAACAAGGAATAAAATTGCATGGATCATAAACATAAGATCAAACACACTACCTTTTCTATTTTCTTAACATTCCAAACTAATCAAACAATCAAAATCTGGAACCAAATGACATATCGATCAGATAGAACTAGTGAAACCAAAAATATGGAAAAATATTATATATTAGAAAAAATAAAAACTGACCCAACATCAAATTAATTAAAAATCTGCATACTAGTAACATGTTAACCTCGAATAAAAAAATAGCAATTTTTTCATTTTCTTTTCCTACACATTTATAAAAAGAAATATCCACAAAAGGTAATGAAAAAAATTCTCGGAGGACTGAATCAATGTCAAACGACAAAGTAAAATAAAAAACTAAAGAAGGACAAGAGAGTGATAGGATGTAAAATCAAACTTCCTTTCTCGAAAATCAAAACCTTAATGTCCCCCTTCTTTTCCAGTAATTTTTAAAATAATATTTTCCAGTAAACATAAAGCGTTGTAGAGTCTTTTTTTAAATCAAAATTATCCCTTTTATTTGGGGATAGATTTAACTTGTCCATTCAATATAACACTAAGCATCTTATGTGCTTGATGTTTGTAAAAATTGAGCACATATAGTCTAGCTAACAAAAACTAGCAGAGACATCATTACACATGAATTTCATGTGAGAGAGGAAAAAAAAAAGAAAAAAAGTAAGGCCACGATCAGCCCTCTCCCCAAATATGTATGTATCTTGTTGAAATGAACAGTCAACAGTGTATCAAAGCCTATAACTCTAATCCAACCAAAGGAATTAAGTAGTTGTGATACTTGATTACTTTCTTTTAAAACATAGGAAGTAGTGATTTTTTTTTTAATTCTGGAACATGAACAAAGAAGTAATGCGGTAAAAATATTTAACATTATGATTACCATCATGTGCTGGAGCATGCATGTTTTGACATTCCGATGAATAAGATCAGTCAGCTTATACACACAGTGATGAAAGGGCTAATGGTTTTTCAAGGTAATGAGAGCTAAAATTACTTGTTGTTCCACATTTGGAATTATAGCTGCTATTTTGTGTAAGGCAACAAAGCAAAATTCCAGATTTAATAAAACCACAAGAAATATTCCTCCTGCATATGTTGAGTAATTTTATTAGCCCTACTTGTAACGATACATGTACATACAACTCTACGACAGATGATGAAGTTATATTAAGGTGGTCATGTTTCTTGCTAATTTCGACAACAGGTGAAGAAGTCAATATCTCTATTAGATGGGTTCTATATAGTGACTGTTTCTTTTCAATCAGTGCGGGTAAAGGCATTCACATGCAAAGCTTTGTTTTCTCTATAATGTGATATCTCCTGTTAGTTTTAACTGAATTCTGTTAGCTGGATTATATATGCTCAAAATTTTCAAACTAAAAAGGACATATATAAGATGCTCAGGGTTATAATTAAGGAATAAATTAAACCTATCCCAAACATAATGAATAGTTTTTGGCCAAAATCTCAAATATTTACAATAAGTTATAACTAGTTTCAGTTAAAATTGGCTATAGTCTACCAAATGATTCATGATCAACTCTGACCATAACGTTGACTTTCTAATTTCCTCGAACTTATGCACTTATATTAGCATATATACATATGATACTTACCAGTAAAAATATTATGATAAATTATATCAAACTAGAGAGTCTATGGAAAGCAACATATTGGAAAAGAAAAATTCAAACACAGTTAAAATTTAAACCCACCAAATTTAATTTAAGGATCTCAATTCAAATATATACTGCTTTATTTTATTTATTTTTTCAATAATTTATCTTTTCAAAAGCAATATAAATATGCAATATCTTTTAGAAGAGTTTATGAATAGTTGATCATTCAATTTGGCTGACCTAAAAATTGGAAAAGAAAAAAGCAAAATAGATCCAAATATCCAATCACACATATCTCAAAGAAAAATAAGAATACTTGTTCAAATTTATTAAAAAGAGAGAGAACCAAGCTGGAAATTGAAGACAATCTTGAAAAGGATGAGAAAGAAATTTTATTAAGTGAAAAGGGATGACACCAAATGAAAAGAAAATGGAGTCAATAATTTCTTCTTTTTTATTTTTCAAAAATATTTGCAATCTCAAGATTCAAAAGGACTCTCTTCTCTTCTGATCTCAGTTGTGGTGTCGCTGATTTGATAAGAACTTGTAAACACAATGTCATAGTATGATTAGACTTTCAACTTACTATAAGATTAGTTTGTGGAAAACAAAAGATACAATCATTCACTATTTGGAGGAATGTGATGATATCTATGAGTTTCTCTTGATTTTTTTAGGACGGAGAAAGAATTCGAAAAAAAAGGAGGGAAATTGGGAAATAAGTACCCTTTTTTTTTTGCTTACTTTAATTATAACAATCAGATACTACTTTAATGATTAGCTAATGTGTTCTCATTAATTTTGAGTAAAAATATGACGTTATTGACCGTAAAAGAAATTAATCGCTAATATTTTTATTTATAACAATCGGAGTTTTGTCCCTTCATTGAGAAGTGGACGTTGAGTCAAATGTCTTGTAGTGTTCGATAATCTCTCATAATA
>JACEIK010000384.1:459555-477357 GCA_018107945.1 Datura stramonium | reverse complement strand
GGCACGCGACCATGGTAGGCCTGCACTACAACCACCAATCTCTAGCATTGTCTTTATAGCATAAGGATAAGCATAGGTGTTTCCTTTTGAATTTTTGCTCGCCTGGCATTGATCGATGGGCGTTGGGTCTCGGCATAGGTCAGTATGTGTCATCCGATGTCGGCCGGTCTGTCGACACTGGCATAGTGCTCCTGTGTTGCTAACTTTCAAACTTTTCAGTGCGTGTTAGCCCACGGATTTTTCGAGATTTGACTGACCGTCTCCGTTCGGCCCCAAATTTTGGCCGTGTGCAGCCTACAAACCCTGGTGACGAGCGCCCCATCACTTCATAAATGAGAATTTATTATTTTTGCGATTTTCGGTGTGTGATAAGCCCACTGATTTCACGAGATTTGATTTACCGCCTCCGTTAGGCACCAAATTTTGGCTTTGCGCAGCCTGCAGGGCCTGGTGACGGGTGCCCTATCATTTTATTTGATCGGCATCACTATTTTTCGCATAAATGAGAATTTACAATTTTGCGATTTTCGGTGTATGTTAGCCCATGAATTTCTGGAGATTTGACCGACCATCTTCGTTTGGTCCCAAATTTTTGCTTTGCGCAGCCTACAAGGCCTGGTGACGGGCGCCCTATCATTTCGTTTGATCAGCATCACTGGCAGTTGCACATCAATAAAAAGTGATGTCATATAACACCGCCTATACTGAAATCCTTATTAAATACTAATGTCGAAATGTATAAATATATATAAAAAAAATTATACTTATACGTTAAATGACATAATTGGATTAAGCTAGCCCTGTGGGCGGGTAGTTGACACCCCTTTGCATACATTAGGTTGTCCTCCTCGAAACCTGTCACCTTTTAAGTTTGATAGTGTTTTAAGATATAAGCATATGTATACTGCTTTTTTTTTTCCGGAAGTTAAAGGGTGCAGTAGCACTCCCAACCCACCACATTGGTCTGCCTCTGTCTCTACCTTCTCAAGGGTGCAGTAGCACTCCCAACCCACCACATTGGTCTGCCTCTGTCTCTACCTTTTCAAGATAAGGATAAAGTATGCGTACACTTTATCCTCCTCAGACCGCACCCGTGAGATTACATTGAATTTGTTGTTGTTGTTCACGAAACTAGCTGTTGGTTTGTCCGAAAATAAGTTTTAAAACGCTGGATTCTCACATAATTTCGATATTTAATCAAGTTGATTATTGAAAAGCAAAGTAGGACTTCTCAAACATAGAAAAGAGGAACAGATTACTAAACATAAGATGGAATCGATGCCAATAGTGAAGAGGAAGAGATTACTAATCTCCATCCCACTTCCCACTTTTCTAAGTGCTCCATTACATATGCGTGTCGCAATTTTTCTGGTCTGGCTTATGAATATGGATGGCTACACTACATAGTGAAGGCTTCGTATAGCATAAAATATTTTTCATGTAAAATATCTTAGTCCAGCACAAGCCTTCAACCAAATTGAAGCAGGGAAAAACCAACTTGTACGCACAGCAAAAGCCTTGAAAGAAGAACCAAGAGTGACAAAATACTAGAGCATTCAGAACTGAATTGTACTTCAGTAATCGGCAGCGCGATGCGCATCTGGCTATCTGCTTTTACAGAAACTCTCTAGGAAGCTCAAAGTTTTGTTGGCTCATGATCATTGTCAGAGCAGGAACAGGCGAACAGCTAGCTGGTAAGTTCCCCCACAAACTAAACTATGAATTAACATATCAAATGACTAAGCACCTAACACAAGTACTTAAATTTGGATTTTGGATTGTTCATCATGAATGGTAATTGTGTTCAGTGGCCCCTCCGCCTCACTCAACCCTCTCATTTCTCAATCCATGCTAAAAAATCATGGACAACATCAGATAATGAGTGGAAGAAGATATGACATGTACATTGAACTCAACATCCTAGAATGCATCCTTTTACCCACCATCCAAACGGATCCTTCAAACTAACATGTGTAAGGACCGGATGCCTGATTTCACAAGCTAAATCAAGGATTGGGTGCAGGTCGTGTCCTCCTTGATCTAGCACGTGTTACTCGAACTGCTTCCTCCATGACTGTATCAACAAGAGGTTTTGCACTTTGATTGTCCGAGGAAGGCAGTTGATCAATCTGCACAACTTGAGTTTCGTTTGAACTCGAAGCTTTGGTGGTTTGTGCGAGGGCTTCAAGTGGAGTTGTTTTTTCTGCATTTAAGGAGGAAGCAGCAGCAGAAGCAGGGGCAGCCATTGGAGGCGATTGTGAGAGCTTCACCTTTTTTGTTGCGTCTGCTTCATTTTCACTTAAAGATTCAGTACAAGCAGGAGATGCTAGTTCTTCAGTCTGTACCCGTGTTGCTGGAGCAGCTGATCTGCGTTTCGGTGGTGTAACTGTGCGTTGGCGACCTCTACTGCTTTGCTTCTGTGGCTGCAATTTCAAGAAAAAGGCTCATATTAACCCTCTAAAAACGGGGATTAAACTCCAGTAACAGAATTGGGGAGAAAAGATGGTAGATGGGAGGGGTGGTCATGATAAATAGGCAACAAAATGCATGCAATTTAAACAGACAAGAAAATTTCTGCTGAAATTCTAATTCTTCCATCCCGATCTCTCTAAGTATGAATTAGTCCGTAACAGCATTCATTAGCCACAATCTTGTAAGAACTACAGCACAACCCAATATACTCTGCAAAGCCCCAAAAGAGGGAATAACTCGTTGTGTGACTAGCAGACGAGTGCTATTTATAAAAATAAGATCTCAGGTGTGAAGCTACTAAAACCATATGATTTAATTAATTACAAAGTCATTTGTATAACTGGAGAAGCAAATTTGTGCTCCTAATGAAAAAAAGATTTCAGATGTCAAGCAACTAACACCATTTTGGTAAATAGCATGACGCAAACATAGAACATAATTGAGATGGCAAGATCATCTCCGAAACACATTGATGAAAACCTGAGTTGGACGAGGAGTTGACTGAGAAGCAATATATTGCAATATATCAAAAAACCTCGTCTGCACAAAGCTAGCAGAGTTCTGCCAGTACAGAAATGCCATATCTCCAGCCCTAGTCCTCAACTCCAACAAATTACGATCAATCTCAGTTTCATGCTTTAACACTATCGGTCTAAAGAAGGAATCATAGACATATGTTGTTCCCTGCAATAATTTTATGAGAAAATGAAACAATTAGAAAAAGATGTCACGAACTAATCAAAGATTCAATTTCTTTCAAACAGGAGAGGATATTACGAGGAATACCTTAGTTTTTGGGCACCACAAATATATGATAAATGCCAACTTAGCTTCACTGTACATTGGAACCCTTTAAAGCATAACAAAAGCGTTAACACTAGATGGATTTAACACAAGTTTCTGTGAACAGCCAAAATTTTCGTATGATTACCATGAAACAAAAGCATCACCAAACCTTTCACAAACTGTTAACAGAGCAATTAAGATCCTGAAATATGGAGGAATGAGGAAGTTACAGCCAAGATTCATGAGAAGATTCTTTAGAGATCGAAAGAGCAAATGCTGCAATATACCAATACTGGCACCAAAAGCGAAGTTCCTGAATATCAGGTTTATTCATTTCTACAGTCTTAAAGCACTCATAAGCAGGATAAGCATAACCGAAAACCATCCTGCGCGAGGATAAGGAAAGATCGTGATTAAGGATGTTCAGCAATAGAAAAACTAGGACTACTAGTTTTTAAACATTCATAATAGGACATTTTCAAACTCACACAAGCCCTCTGGTGAGAAAAGATCCAATCATCTTGAATCCTGTGACAGGAAAAAAGCCATTGCTTGTTAAGCAAACTATCACACTGATAGCATACAGAGGTCAACACACAGGGAAATGACTTTTATGAGGAAAAATCAGTTTAAACTTCATATTACAAACAAAACGAAATACGGGAAGTGCCAAGAGCGTCATTATTTTGGGCATTTCTGTGCCAGAAGCAATGGACTAACAACTAACACCACAACAATAACAACGCCTCAATCAAAAACTTTTTGGATTGGCTATATGTATCCTCTATGTCTATTTCGCTCTATTTTGGGCCCAATACACTCCAATAGTAAACATTCAATTAAATTACTTTTAGCTCCTATTTCATCATTAACAAGCATAAATTTGCATTTTAAGTCATTCAAGGATTAAACAAATCTCCTTATTAGCTTATCATTCCAAGGAAAAGGAACAACATTGAGCCCTAAAAAGTAAGAAGAGAACTACACAGGAAAGCAAACATCCAATAATTTCCCTTTTGATTGAGCTAAAAACACTACAAAGACAACAGTATACCAACGAGATCAGAGTCGAGCAAACATTTTTTCACAGGAGACAGTCAAGCAAGCATTTACTTATTCAGACACGCAAATCCCCTTGCATTGCATCACTCAATTCATATACTCAAATTTTCTGCACAGATTGAAATGCGCGACTTCAGGCAAACTAAGGAAACCATGAATCCGATAAGAACTGACAGGACAAAACAAAAATCTGTACTGCAAATTTAATAGTTAGTTAATAAACGCTGAAGCAGAGCATGTAGCAGCTTAACGGAGAGATTGTGAGATGTTTGAGGAAGATACCGGCGCCGGCGAACCGTTGCGATGTCGGCGGCGAAGAGAGATTTAAAATTTTATCTATCTAATTCTCTGATAGCATTTTTAATTAGCTTAGTGGGGACTGGGGTTTGCATTTTGATTTGAGTTCAAAGGGAAATTAGCTGTGTGAGGGTCTACCGTAATGGTGTGGGCTACAGCATCATAGCGGTGAAAGTTTAGGGCGTGTTTGGTAGGGAGGAAAATTGTGTGTTTTTAGACTTTTTCATGTTTCGTTGCAATCAAAATAGTATTCTATTTATTTTTCATGTTTGGTTCATCGAAGTGCTTTGAAAAAAAATATTATGTATCTAAGAAAATAATTTTCTTAATGGAAATAGAAAAAAAAAAATCGTAAATGACATTTCATGTTAATTGTCAACACTCTACGACTCCTCACTCGTCCCTCCGCCCCGCGGACCCATCTCCGTCAACCTTTCTCTCGTTCCCAACTCAACCACATCTCCATCCACCAACTCACCTCACCTTCACTTTTACAGTATTTATTTAAATTAATATATAAATATTTTTGAGATAATATTTTTGTTTGCTTATCAAATATAAAATAATAAGTTACAAAAATCTTTTTTTTAAAATTTTAAGGAAAACAACTTTTTTATAACAAACACACCCTTAGAATTGCATTATTTTTGTGGCTTTTAAGTGAAAGATAAGACTTCATTTGATACCTTATCCACTATGAACAACTTATTTGGAGAAATGTTAGCATCACTCTTGAATACTATCAAGTCATTTACCAAACATGTATATCATAATATTTCCAACTTTGCTCATTAGGCTAATGAACTTTTTGAAATTGGTTGGGGAATGTGGATGCATTTTGGCAATAAGATTCTTTTGGAATAAGTGTATACAAGTGTATATAGTTTTGATTCAAAGTATATTTACTGTAATTTTTAACTTAGGTTCTAAAATGGACAAGTGTATATGTAAAGAGCAAAGTATATTATTTAACACTCTCAATAATAGGGGTGGATGTTCGGACTGTTTGAATTAAATATAAAAATTTTAGTTTGAATTTAGATTTTTGGATTAAAAAATTACAATTTAAATTCAATCCATATAAGTTCGAATTTGATTGGAATTTGTAAGTTTGGTTTTAATATTTCGGATTTTCGATTTTGACATTTGAGCTTCTAAAGTAGGCCAGAACAATTAACAATCTTAACTCGCCTAGTAGTTTGCTCCTTAAAATGTATAACTTTCCACAGTTAACAATGATTAAGGTCACCCAGGCACCCATGTTGTGAAATTCCATATTGAACTTAATCCTATAATGAATAAGGTCGTAGATACTAATTTATTGGACTTTTGAAAATTAAACTTATTAGTATTGTCATAATATATATTAAAATCGAGAAAGAGTAAATTATTCTGTATATGTTTGTAATATGTTATAATACATGTTAAAATCAAACACTTACTAAAACAATTATAGTATTATATGATGAAAATTCTACACAAGAAATAGGCTTAATACACCAAACTTGCCACCAAATTTCATTTAAAATCTCTAATTACTATGTGTTTCAATTAAGCACCTGAACGGACATAGTAAAGTGTCCGTATTAGCCATGACTTTCGGTTCAAAATTTTAAATAACCTCAGGCATGTTTCAATTGAGGATTATGTGTATAATTAAGAAAGAGATGACATATTTTAAGTGATTAACTTATCGACATAATGCGCAATTAAAATCACGCACAAGAATTTTCTAAATTATTTAAATTAAAAATTTTTAAAATTTTCAACTTTTAAATAATCACATCATTATTTCCTTTTTTAATTTTTTAATTTAAATATTTAAATAAAGTTAATAAATATTTAAATAAGTTCTCGATATATTAAGCCCTAAGAAATAACAAAGTTAAAATAAATTATTTGCATGTGGTCATACCCTCTGAAAAGATGGCGAAAAAGAGCAAGAGCACAAAGGAAGGACGAGCCTGAGCTTGGTTCTAGCACCAATGTTGTGGACTTGTGGTAGTGGTATAAAACAAATTTTAATTCTTCAAATTCGAGTTATAAATATAAAATCATTTTTATTAATAATTAACTTTAATTTTTAATATTTAATTTTAAATTTAAATTTAAAAATTCAAGTGTTAATTCAACTTCCAAAAGTATTTAACATATTAAAAAAATAAAAAATAACTTGAATACTAATTTCGAGAGATGGTGTTTTAATTTCATCCATACACTATGATGAGAAATTTAACAAAAAGGAATCATCATAGTGTATAGATAAATGCTACATACTGCCACATGGGTACCAAATGATGGCTGCATTAGCACATGTTAGCACACTTTCCATTCCTTTAGCGTCATTTTTTTTTCCTAAACATATGTTCAATATTACTACATTCGTTGTCATGGAGAAATAATTCATTTTTCTTGTTTTTTAGTCCGTTAAAAAAAAATAAATAAAATAAAATAAATAAAAAAATTAAAAAAATTATTAATTTTTTTTATATTTATTATTTTTTATGACATATTTAAAATTATAAGATTAATGGATGTTTTGATACATTTTATATATCTTTTAGTTTAAGGCGCGAGTCGAAATCTTGCTTTCTTTTCTTAAATTCGTGTGAAATTAAATCGAGATAAATAAATTAAAACGTGAGAACATTACAGCATACACTTGATAATCTATAGTTACTCACTGTTTTAAATTTCTAGATATGTCTCTATAACTACACCTATTGAGATTTTTTAAAATGTGAATGGGAAATGAGAAAAGGCATCTTTTGAATTCTGCAAGAAGGCACGTCGAGATTACATCTCTCCATCTTCGCCATTTCGATTCTGCAGAATTCCAGCTTGACCTCAGATTTTAAACACTAAACAACGAAAAATATTTTCTTCCTCTGCATTCTTTGCATAAGTTTTCAACAACAAAGCGTAGAGTGTCAAGTGTGGTCTCTTTATGTTATTTGAATTGGTAGTCTACGTAATTTGCGTGCGAAATTGTGCAATCTTTTGTTCCCTATCTTGGGAGGAAGTAACTCAAGCCTTGACAACATTAAACGGGTTATAATTCGCCCAGAATGCCGCAGAAACTTATGAGCTCGGAATAATATGTTTCATACTTTTTATTTTTTTTAATTTCAATATTATTTTGTTCTTTTATTAAAAACAGATATTGAAAATTTATTTAACTGATCAAAAATACGGTTACTAACAATACCTACCTAGTGCGCATCACAGTTCTATCCAAGGCCAGAGTAGGTGGATATAAGTGGAGTTCTATTAAATTCTCTCGAAATATTATAGTATACATTAATAATAATATTAATATATTTAATATAATATTTAATATAATATCACCAATGAAATTTGGGGAAGATTTACACATAATCTTACTCTTATCTTGTGAAAAGTGGAGAGGTTGTTTCCGATAAATCGTTGACTTAAGTAAAGTATATCAGAAATCAAGTATGTAAAACAAATACAGTAGTGAAAAATCGTGTTGAAAAAAGAATGAAGAAGAGAAAAGTAGTTATGACAGATAATACGATAATCAAAGCAAAGAAAATAATAGGTAATACTAAAATCGGCGACTAAGATAGCTAGTAAGAGAGTAATAATTAACAATATTGGTAAATAAGAAATTGGCTAGACAACGCTCGAATACCTATTAACCTTCTACCCTAATGCTCGACCTATATATCTTCCTATCTAGGGTCATATCCTTGGTATACTGCAGATGCGTTATAATGTCCTGTCTAATCACCACTCTTCGAGACTTCTTCGGCCTACTTTTACCTCTCCTCATACTCATCATGATTCCTGATCACATTTTCGTTTTTAATCATATCTCTCCTAGTATGTCCACACATCTATCTCAACATTCTCATTTCTGCTACTTTCATCTCCTCGACGTGCAAGTTTTTGACCGGCTAACACTCTACCCCATATAACATAGCTGGCTTGACCACTACTTTATTTGCAGAACTTACCTTTAAGACTTATTGACACCTATTTATCGCACAAAATACCAAATACGAGCTTCCATTTTATTTATTCTACTCCAATACGATGTATACCATCATCATCAATTTCTTCATTTCTTTGAATATTAAAACCCAAAAGAGAATTAGTAATTAAACTATGCATTAAATAGTGAGTAGAAAGACAAAAGTCTCTCACGTGTATTTGTCCACTTGGGATTCATACATAAAAGAAAAGGACAACACTTGCATGGAAGTCAATGCTTTGTCTCAGCTCATTATTTCACTTCAAAGAAAAGAAAAAGAAAAATGGAGGGACCCTTTGGCTATTACAGTTTCTTTTCTCACAAATGTTTTTGGCCCCCATCTACACTAAATTGGCATATTTATCCAAAATGAAAAAGAATCGTCGACAGCAGGGTTCGAACCTGCGCGGGCGAAGCCCAACAGATTTCAAGTCTGTCTCCTTAACCACTCGGACATATCGACATTGTTGTTGAAACGAGTGTCTAGAACTGTTTTCACAAACAAGAAGATCTAGTACTATAAGGAGATGATGTAAGAGTCTTATTCTTACCTCCACCTACCCCCAAAAGCCTTCTCCCCTTTCCTCTAAGAAGCAAGAAAGTAGGATTCAGGAAGAAGGACAGAGGCGGAATTAGGAGTTTATGAGTTCAGAATTCTAGGAAAAAATGACTTATTGAATTTTGAATAAATTATTTACATAAATTAAGTGAATTTTTAAATACAAATATAAAATTTGAGTTAAAATTACTAGTCTTGCAGAGACTGTTAGTAAAACTGTAGCTCCGTCAGGAAGAAGGGGAAATACATTCGAGGCAAAGTAACCTTGACTCGTGCTGTACGTAATAGGCAGACGATTGATGGATGAGAAAGACATCACATCACCTTGAAAGGGTTTGCAGCCATATATAAATATAGAAGTATGAAACGAACTGGTTGAATTGAATTTGAACGGGGAAAAATAGGTTAATCATTGACTCACTCAAAAGTTATCTGAATTGAAATAAACTAAACTACGGATCATAATTTATAACTCAACCTGCCTAATTCTTACTAAATTTTCGTAATTGTTTTTATTTGTTTTTTAATAACTTTTTAGTACCTAATAAAACTAACTTTTTTTCTTTATTAAATAAAAATCTTTTTGAAATATTTTGAGAAGATTTCTCATCGATCAATTTGCCGTATATGCCTGCTCATTTTTTTATGAGTGAAATGAGGTAAGCAAATAAATAAATGGATCAATAACCCGTCAGACTTGAACAGATTGAACGGATTATGTCTTCATACGTTAATTTTGTGACATATGAAGGTTACACTTTTCTCCTTTGGCCTCTCACCGATTGCTTTTCCAATCTGGCCTATAATACTCCCTCTATTTGTTTCATTCCATGTAACCCTGTTTGATTTGATAAAAGAGTTTAAGATGTCTAACTTGACTTGTGTCATTTAAGTTGTAGTGGAGCAAAAGTTAAAAAGTAATGGTTGAAAAGCTAATTTCACGTCACTTGTTAGTCTTTGTAATACTTGTGATTAATACAAGTTACAGAAATGACTGAATAAATTTTGATTACCTGGAAAATCCTGTCGTTATCTAGGAAATATTTCTCCATATAACTGCATATCTGCAAACTTATTTATCGATATACAAGTTAGAGAATATCAATTCCCTTTTATGCTTTGGGCTGCCCCCGACTTTAATCTTAGAAGGAAGAAACCACGTGAAACATCGAGGTATTGAGCAGCTTTGGTGACTTTTTATCTTTTCTATAATCGTGATCCGGAACAGCTATATGTATCTCGACTAATTTCCATGGATACCTAAGACCTCCCACCAACATATCTAGCAAGTATCTTTATCCAAAAAAATATGGATAGATAAAATAAAATCACCTAGTATTTTTACCGCCGGAGCATACTTTGGTGAGTCTTGTAGGTACATAACCTTTTTAAAGTTTTTTACTTGGGAAATGAGCAACTAAGTTGGCTCTGACAAGTGAATACTAATAGCCTTACCCGCATAATTTGTTCTAAATATGCAGTACTTTCTGTTAAGGCAAAACACTTGCAGTACTTGTGGTGGTTACATTAAGAGTGTGTAAATGGGAGGTAGGGACCAGTCAAGATGTTTTCTTTTCTTTGATTAATGCAATAAACAAAAAGTATTTAGCAAGTAAAGCGCTCGGAACAAAGGTTAACCAGTCTCTCCTTGATGAGAAACTTCATGTTTATACATCCAAGTTTGACCTAACAAATGAAACTCACTGACAAATGAAACTCACTGACATTGTGTGTTAGAATAAAGAATATGGAAAAGATACAGAACTACAATTACCACATTACCTTTATGACAAGCACCAGAAAGTGGTCTGCAGATAATTATCATCGACAGGAACAGCTCTTTGTTCTTCTACCAGCTTCCCATAGTACGGAATTCGTTCACAGGATCTATTGTATCCTACGCCACCGACCAAGCTTAGCCTCAAATTGTCCAGGCTAAAACGATACCCTATCGACGATGCCCTGAAGGTGGCCTTCTACCTCCCCTAGAAAAAGCTGAGAACTTATTTCCTGAAGGATGTGGATGATGATATCCTGTAACATTTCGGTTCTGAGAGGCCCTTCCACCACCCCGTTTGTTATAACTTCCAGCCCTGTAAGGTTCATAGCTCGTAGATGTGTTATATCCACTCTGCTGCTGGAAATTAGTAGTTGGTGGAACTGGTATTTGGCCCACGGGCTGAGGATGACTGGTATACGAGGAATAACTATGTCCACCATTTTGCTGCACTCCATCTTCATTCCATCTAATGTGGGTGAAAGGTCCCCTACCACTATCCTGGTGCGGGCGAGACTTACCACTATGGTCATAGGCTTTTTGTAAAGTCGAGAAACCTGAAGATCTGGGGTGACGTCCAGCATCTCGAGCAGAATGGCCGATACTAGGCCGCACGTTTTCATGAACATTGTATCTCTGGGTTTGAAAGGAAGGAACAGCAGAATCATGTGCAGCATGATAGGATGCCGGTTGGGCGTGCATATAATCACCATGTCCCTGACCAGTATGTGTATGCCTGTAATCACCATGTCCACCCCTATCTCCTTTCATCTGCAAATTATTAACCACCAGTCGATGTGCAGCTTCTCCAAGCTGGCGACCAGAAATTGCACCATGGTGGTGGTTCCTGCAACTGCACACAAGTTATGTGTAACCTAAATAACTAAGATTGACATATTAACTACGTTGTATCAATTAACATGGTGTATACCGTCCATTTTCCCAAGGTTTCTTCCTAGACTCCTCATGCCATAGTACAGGATCAGGTTTCATATCACCTGGTGAGACCATCTGCATTGAAACAGTATAGCATTGGTGAGAGAGAGATATAAGCGTGCAAAAATGAAGATACTGAAAAGTTTAAAAGGGTGCACAAACTTGTAAAAGGTAATGACACGAATATGATAATGGTTTAATCATATACAAGCTGGAATAGTACGGGCACATAGCCACAACTAGTTTTTGATTCTATATAGGTCATGTAAAAGCTAGCCCCTTTTTATTTGTCTTGGTGTTGGATAAACTGACCCAGCATATCCAAGGGGAGGTGTCATGATGTATGCTATTTGCAGATGACATAGTATTGATTGACGAGACACGTAGCAAAGTTAACGATAGGCTAGAGGTTTGAAGACAAACCTGGACTTCAAAGGGTTTAGGTTCAGTAGCACTAAGATAGAGTACTTGGAGTACAAGTTCAGTGACGTAAAACACGAGACAAATGTGGAAATGAGGATTGATACACAAGTCATCCCCAAAGATGAAGTTTCAAGTATATTGGCCAATAATCCAAGAAAATGGGGAGATTGACGATGATGTTACACATTGTATTGGATAGGTGGAGGCTTGCATATAGTGTCTTGTACAATAAGAATGTGTCACCACAACTTAAGTTTTATAAAGTGAATGTTAGACCAATTATGTTGTATAGGCCGGAGTTTTGTCCAGTCAAGAACTCGCACATCCATAAGATAAAAGTGACGAAAATGAGAATTTTGAGATGGATGTATAGACATACTAGAAGATATTAGGGACTTGGTGGGAATGGCCTCCGTGGTGGACAAGATGAGAAAAGTGAGGTTGAGATGATTTGAGCATTAGAAGAGGAGATGTACACATGCCCCGGTGAGGAGGTGTGAGAGGTTGCCTATGGCGGGCTTGAGAAGAGATAAAGATAAGCCGAAGAAGCATTACATAACACACTTGCAGCTTATTGAGGACATAACCCTGGATAGGACGATATGGAGGTCGAGAATTAGGGCACAAGTAATGCCTTTAGAGGCTATAATATAGCTGAGTAGCCAAGAGCTTCTGTTAATTTGAAAACTTAGGAATCACTCAGGACTTTGAGGGACATCTTATGTTTCCCTTATCAAGCAAGTCACAACTAATATCTCTTTAATAGGTAGTCAAACGTTGTCTAAGTATAATTATTATTACTCTCCTACTATATTATTCTTCAACTTTAGTGTTACCTATTATTTTCTTTGCTTCGATTATCATATTATTTTTTATTGCTACTATTCTTTTCTATATTATTTTCAACATGGGTTCTTCACTGTTGTATTTTCTTTATATAATTGCTTTGATATGCATTACTTGCGCCGAGGGTCTATCGAAAACAACCTCAACCCCAAAAAGGTAGGGGTAGGATTTGCACACGTACCACCCTCACTGGAACCCACTTGTAGGATTACACTAGATATGTTGTTGTTGTAATATAGGTCATTTAAACGCTACAACCAAATAGGTTATATTTAGACAACCCTTGTCAATGTGCAGAAGCCACTGTTTCGAGAAAAATATTTTTTTCTCACACACGCACAGACAAGTTAAGAATAGCATTCTAATAAAGGTGGAAAGGTGGATCTGTTGCTTTCACCAAAAATTAAGACACCAGAAACAAATAGATTCATGGCATATGATCGGTTGGATTAAGTACCTTTTTCGGGAAAATAACCCCTTCCATTGGCCGAGCAATATGTTTATGAGCATCTGGAAGTCTGTATATTGCACATCTGAAATGCAAGAACAGGAAAGGCTGATCAGCAAAACATAAAAATCTACATGGATCTTACAGGAAAGGCTGATCAGCAATCGATAAAGATGCTGCTGCTAAATGTTAGGTTCTTACATGACTTGATTTTCTGTAATATTTTCCATCCCTTCAATAGGTGATCTAAAAATTGGAGGACAAGGATCTCCGCCACAAAGGGATAGGTAGCCATTCATCCCACCACTGCATGTAGACCTAGAGAGAATCAGAAGAATCCAGCTAGGACTTCAAATATTGCGGTTAGAGCAGGATTTAATCACAGAGACAATAAGAAGATACAGAACAACGTGATGGGGAAGAGGATTTAGACCAACCAACTAATTCATACATGATGAAGAACCATGACCCAACTCAGAGGAAGAGCTAAGGACTAAAAAGGAATTAGTAAGGGGCCTAGGCTGAGTCACGAGTAAAGAGCCAGATCACAAAGACAACCAGGAATAATTTTTAGGAAGTACTCAACAACACAAGTTTTGCAATATGGAGTTCTGAGAAAACTGAAGATACAACGGTTGCTTATGGATTTTTCTCCTGCAACCACATAAGAGCACAGACACTAAGCAACAGAACCAACATTCTTGTTTAACTGACTTTAAAAACACACTAGCAAGGAACACTTGAGCTTCAGTATCCCAACAATGGGAACCATGATACAGGACGAACTGAGGTTAGTGTCATTGGAGCTGAACAAAAAACTGAAAAGACAGTTTTATCCACACAAACAACCAAAAACACCAATTAACAGACAGCTAATCATAAGATATGCTCCCAAACTTCATCAATTTTCTTATTTTGGCTAAATGTCCTTCAACGGTCAAAATAAACAAGTTTCAATTAAAAAAAAAACAAATACACAAACAAAAGGGAAATCCAAAATAATAAGCTATTCATTAGCAGAGATTAATATAGGGGCAAACCGACCTAGCTATTGGGTCCAAAGGCTCCTTGACTTCGAAACGTTCTTTGTCTGTAAGTTGCTTACAGCGATTATCAAGAGAGAAAATGCATGAAGACAAAGGATTGGATAAAGACAAAAAAAGCATATCGAACGTCACACTGTTTCTTCGTGATTCTTCTTCCTGTATGAAAATAACTAAATTAAGAAATCAAAATCCTGTTAAGAGATACAACTTACTGATTCAGAAACAAAAGCCATCATACCGTCAAAGAATGCTCAATTTTTGCAACCTCTGTTAGGAGCCTCACTTCTTCAATGAAAGGCAATTTGGCAATACCCTTCAATAAAGAAAGAAGTCAACACAAAATATGAAAATCCAGTTCTTAAAGAAAACTAAAAATGCTTAATAAGTACTCCTCCCATTCTTTTTACTTGGTAGAATAAGGTTTATACATACTTTAAGAAAAAATTAAAAAGGGTTGCAATTTGACTAATATAACCCTATGAACTAATTTGCATTGTAACTTTAAATTGACAGGTACTTTTCAAAAACATACATTACTCATTCTTTTTACATTTTAGAGTGACTCAAGTACTAAAGGTAGAATTGGAAAAAATGGTCAATATTTCTTGAGTTTTTAAATTGACAACTATTTTGGAACAAGTATTTTTAGTATACCTACCAAGTAAAAGGGAACAGAGGGAGTACCTGCCAAGAAAAGCGCTTGCCATTCATGTCCACCTCAAAATCTGCACAAGAATGATATAACTTGAAGCGGAAGCATTAGAGGAAGGAGCACCAGCAGAAAATATATACCATGGAGTATAATTTACCGACAACACGTCAATTGTCAAAACAAAAAGAGATCATACCGGTGGGATAAAAATCAATGATGAGCGAATTTGGGTCTGTCATCAATTTCCTATACTGCTCAGGTAGAGCATGAGCACTGGAAAAAAAAACAGTCAAATTCCCAACCGTGACAAGTAGATTTTTTAAAAAAATTTATGATAGGAGAGAGAAGTTGTTTAAAGACTGTAAAAGAAGAGAACTAAACCTGGCAGCAGGGAAAACCCCCAACAGCTGATTGAATGGCTTGAAAGGAGAACCTAGTTCAAATGTGATATTCATCTGCCCAAGATCCTTAAGATCAGAAGCAAATGGTGCATAATGATAGGGATAAAACCTGCGTGAAGAACACAATAAGTACTAGGAGTTCTCTATTAATGGGCAAAATGCATACAAGTCCTCTTTTAACTTTTATTTTTGAACAACTTATGCAATGAAAGCCCGCCAAGATGATAAGCAGTGTCTCTAATTAGAAGCAGAATAAGAAGACTATTCCATAGAAAAATGCAGCACAAAAATAGCACATACATTGAAATATAAAATTTCAAGCACAAATAAACGCGATAGATGTGTGTGATCATGTAAATGCAGACGAAACTTGATAGTGAGGTGCATCAATCATGTTGGGTTCCTGGTCCTACGTATATTGTACACATGCAAGGCATAGTTTATGCTAAGGGAAATTATATCAACACATTAAAGAGGGCGAGAAAGAAATATAAGCACAAAAACCTCCTGTATCAGAAGGGAGAATTTACCACTGCCAGGAACAAACCCCTTCATAATAATAATGCATAACCCAGCATAGCCCTTCTGTATATTTTATCACCTACACACAGAAGACCAAATTTGTTGTAAGGTTCAAAGTTTCAATAGATTAATAAAACATCCAAAGCCTCACTTAAAGACATAGAAAGCCCAAACCACCCTCAAATGATCAGTATTTGCATTTGTGGCCTAAAAGGCTGAAATTATTTCAGATCTCCTACGCTATGGAGGTGCATTTGGATAGTTTTTCGTTATGTATTTTAGAGAAATTTCTGTAAAATGATTTTGAAAAATCTTGTTTAAGAATGGTAACATAAAAAATGATTTTGAAAATCTTCTGAAATTTGTCTTTGGACTAATTTTCCATAAATCTTTTATTTTTGAATCAGACTAAAAACAAACCATCTTACTTACTCAATAAACCACACTTTCAAAAGTATAGCTTTGACCCTCCTTTCTTTCTAATTTATCCTTGTTTATTTTTTACACCAGTCTCTCTCTCCCTATTATTGCATTCAAAAAAATTCTGTAACTTCTCTCATCTTACACATTTTCTCAAAATGTAAAATCTAGTATAATTTTTTTTTAAAGAAAAGCTCCTTGTAATGCTAGGATAAAAAGTTATATGTAAATCCAACGCATATTAACTAAAACACTTGCATAATGGTATAAAAAGTTATTGTTTTGGTTTCTTGCTTTAACAAACATCTTAAAACTACTTTCTAAACACAATTTTGAAAAGGCAGTCATCCAAATTTGTTCTCTATGAAGGAACTTTTACAAAAATTACTAAAACACAATGGGAAAATATTCCCAAATAAATAAGGTTTGAAACAACATACTCAAATGTAGAAGAGAGTAAAAATAGCAACAAAAAAAAATCTTGGTGCAGAATCACCAAGAATAGTTAATGAATAGATAAAAAATTCTAAACTTTCAACCATCTCAAAATTAAACATTAATCAGTAAGAAACTACTGAAGATCAGATAACTTACAACTTCTTTTCGTACTGCTTCCATTTCCTCAGGTGTTTTTGCAGAAAATTTTTCATCATAATACCTCTCTTTCCATCCTGGCTCTCCCAGTTTGACCTACAAAGACAAATCAGATAACAGTGTTGCATAATGAACATGTAAATACTAGCTACAACCAAAGGGAGCATAAATTGATTGTGACGATTTAAAAAGTTAAATAGCACAAGCTGCCAAAGATCTCAAAGAAAAATAGCAACATCCACCCCTCAGGCTGTTTTGGAAGTGGGGCTACTACATTTTCAAACCCAAAAAAGGTAATAATCCGCAAACACATCACAGGTATTTCCAAGGTAGACAAATAGTTAAATGCACTCTAGAAATTCATCACCTTCTCAGAAAATTTCAAAGGTAGTAATTCATCTATCGATAAGCCAAAGTGTCATTCATCTTGCTTCCAGGGAATACTAATAGCTAGATCTAAGGTGTTTTCAACCCTTTTACCATTGTGGATCAAGTTCCTTAACAATTCAGAGGTGCTCTTTTCTCTTTTAGTTTTTTTTGTGGGGTGTGTGTGTGTGTGTGGGG
>JACEIK010000384.1:448556-459465 GCA_018107945.1 Datura stramonium | reverse complement strand
ATCTAAATTCGATAAGGCAAAAGTGCCATTCATCTTGCTTTCAGGAAATACTAATACTAATAGCTAGATCACTCGAGCAGATTTGACACATACAATCTAAAACTAGTAATACAGTGTTTTTAATCCTTTTTCCATCGGCGGATCAACTTCCATAACAATTTTCAGAAGCACTTCTTCCTCTTTTCGGTTTGGGAAATTGGGGGGCTAGGAGGATCCATGATCTGATATTTTGTCTTTTTCAGACTTTATACTGTGGCTTAGAACCAGTCAACTAGCATTCTTCAAGAGAAACTCCGCTGATTGGTCTCACTTTTTGTTTTTTATTGTTTGATGGATAAAAGAGACGATTGACTCATAGGTTTCACTGGGTAAACCTCGACTAACAAGCCTCAACTCATACCTATAATTGAACATTCTCCTATATAATCCCAGTCCCAAACTTGAATAAACTAGTGCAGCAGCCCATGGTTTGATAAATTTTAGTCAAGCACTGACAGTGACGAAATTGGATTAAAAATAAACATTATAGATTATCTTTTAAAATGAAAAAGAACATGATAAAATTCACAAGAAGGAAAATTTTGTGCTCGAGTCTTCTATTCCTTTGACACTCTTAACAGCTAAGTTGAACAAAATTTATCATTTTCCAAAAGCCAAAAATCTCACTATGCAATTCAGCACAATTCTTTCCACCAAACACTCCGATTATTTATCCCTACCAATACTAGCAACCTGAACTTTATCTCCAAGAAGAATCACTAGTTTGACTCTGATATCCAAATTCACCAATCATATTGATCTATGATAATTTTAAGCGGCTCATTATTTTCCGAGACAATCACACGCACAACTTCCAAGGAGAGACAGGAGATGTCTACTTTCGTACCTTGTCTTCTTCAGGACTCTCTGAATTGAAACTATCATTCTTCTCTCGAAGCAACTTGTTTAACTTTGTTTTCAATTCTTCCTTGTTTTCAGAAACCTGAATGGCATAAAAAAAAATTACAAGATATGCCGTTTACAATACTAATAAGCAGTACATGTTGTATCTCGATAACAGAGTGAACAGAAAACTATAAACTCCTATATGCAAACCTAGAAAATTCACTTTCAAGAGATACAACTTAGCCCTAAATGATACTCAAAGCTAAACAAAGGCTTTTCAATTATGTCAATAACAAAGTGAAAATAAAACTATCAACTCCTATAAGCAAATTTAATTTCATGAGATACAACATAGCTCTAAAAAATTTATGCCTCTACTGAAGCAAGAAAACATACTTCAATTTCAAGGTTATTCTCAGCTTCTACAATTGCAGCTCCTATTGTGGACTCGGAACTCAGACGCAATAGTTTTTTGGCACGGACAGCATCCCTCTTCCTTTTATTTCTTCGGGCACGAGCAGTTTTTTTATCATCAGAAGTGTCAGACTGTTCATTCTTAATGTCAAGGATGGAAAGACTAGAGGTGGTCTGCCCAAGCTGATCAGGTCTACAAGATTTTGAAGCTCCTCCCTGTTGATAGGGGGAAGGTGAAGGACCTGAAGCGAGACGAGAACCATGGAATCGAGCAACTGGAACCAGAGATTCAGGTTCAGCTTGAGGTGCAAAGTCATCTCCTCTTTTTGCCTGCGCCTTTTCACGCTTGATTCTTTCAGATTGTTTCTGAATACACCACAAAATAGTAGAGTGAAAATTCATTTTACGTGCAGGACATCAAGCACTAGATTGTGTTGAGCAAGGCACTTTTTCCCCAACGAAAGAAAGGCACAATAAGAATGAATAATGATCTTTATCCAAAAAGAAGAATGAATAAATGAAATAATTGCCAGTTCAAAAAAAATGTGAATTAAAATAGAATGGTTAACTGCAGAATAAATGTTTGGACATTGATGCTGTGTACTTACAGCAATAAAATCAAGTAACATAAGTACAATCAAACTTCGCTATAGTGGCAGCGTTTGTCTGAAAATTTTATGGCTGCTACATTGAGGTGGTGGTGTTATATATGTATACCGGCATTTGACATTTATATCTCATTTAGCTATTATAAATAAAAGTACGCAAAGATCTAATTTAATGATTTTGTATACCAAGACGAATGAACGTATTTATTAACCAATTCAACCAAAAAAATAGAAAAAGTATGCATGTAAAAAGGTAAACACCCGTAGCCTTTTCTCGTCAAGTTATGACCATAGCCGGTGGCTGCTATTTTAATATAATTTTTTTTATATATTTGTATCATGAAATTTAGTATGTGTGTGACATTAATGATGATTATCATAAATATTTTAATACATAATATATTTCTTACAAATGAACATTGCACAATATTTGAGTATGATTGTTATAGAGGGGTAATTTTACAAAGAGTGTACCGCTACACTGAACGTCACTGATGTTATAGGTAAAATGCTATTATAAAGAAGTAAAATATAACATGAGAAATCGGTTCTAGAGAAAATCAGGTCGTTATAGTGAAATATTGTTATAACAAATGGCCATTATAATGAGGTTTGACTATAAAAGTAAACAGATTTTATCAGCTCTATTTTAGTGATATACAATTGGAAGTTAATTACTGCCACTAAAACAGGTACTTGGATTTTTACACCAAAAATAGGACAATAAAACTCACTAGCACTACTATCCTCCTTTATTTTCCCTGTTTTCTTCATTTGTGATGGACAGGGCATTCATAGGAACCTTCTATATTAAAGATATTATAATCTTCATTATCAGAAAACAAGCCACTTGAAACCAAAAAGAGCAATCAGTAAAGCCACAATTTCCTTTTTATTCTTATTTTTTCAAAAGGAAAGCGAAAAAAGCAGTAAATGGTAAGACAAGTGCAGACCTGATGCAAGTGAGATCTCTTTTGGAATATCTTATCTTCATATGATCCAACCGCCTGAATAAACGATTCAACCCTGCGAAGGTTTGGCTGAAAAAGAAGTAAAAGAGGTAAATCAAAAGGTTAACTACAAATTTCAAGAATAACTAGGTAAAAAGGCTATAACAGGCAAATTCACAGATTAAGAATCACTGTCAAAGGAGTAACCAACTACCTTGCTTGCATCAGTCAGATACCCTCCCAATGACCTAAACTCCTTCTTATAAACAGCCATCAACAAGTTTATCGCACCCTGATAAGAAAAAGGACAAAGATCTCGATGATTAATGTTTATCCTACAACAAATTTGTCAAACAAACTTGGATACCAATTTTGGGATTTCTTACAGCGAAAGAAAGATATCTGTTCATAAAGCTATAATTATATACCAAAAACACGTTATCCGGAAATCAATCCTTCAAGAATACTAAACTCAATGATCCTACGGTTTTGAAGCATGCTGTATTTCATCAACAGATTGGTTCACGAAGTGCATCCCATATCCCTTCACAGTGGATTACAAACAAAGGGAGCGCAAGAACTCCATATGGATTGACGTATTTATCATAACACCAAGAAAAAAAAACAAAAGTTTTATGTGTTGCTGCTTTATATCGTGAGCTACCTCGCAAACCTTAAAACACATTATATTGATTTCTGTCTGAACACCCACATATTGCATCAAGGTGTGATAATCCAGAATTTTTCCATGGTTCCGCCCAGTAGACAACTTCTCTGTGCATCAAAAAAATCCATGTCTTGATTTCATGATCATTCAATTCATCCAATACAACGGCAGGAACACCCTCCATATTTCAGTAACCACCTTGCAGCGTGATGACAGATGATTGACCAGCTCACTCTGGTCTTACAAATAACATAATCATAAACATATTTTCATCCCTTTTATCTGTAAATAGTCTTGAGGATAGCTTTCGCATGTCACTGTTCAGGCAATAAACATTAATCTTGTGAGTGATTTGATTTTCCACATTGTTCCACAAGGAGCACCCGTTTTATCATTGCTCTGTAGAATGACTTGACCAAGCAAGTTCCTATGACGCTTTCATTCCATGCTAGAACATCAGGTTTGTTTTGTAAAAGCAGAGTCTCCTTGAATATTCTTAAAAGGATGAATCTTTCCATCACCAAACCATTGCATTTCTCTGAAATCTCAAATCCCACACGTAATCCTAATTGGTACAAACAGTATCATGTTCAATTGTTTATCCAGGATTAGAAAACCACCTAACATCTCTATGAACCCTTCAGTGTGGCCATCCACCAATCCATCCAATATCTGCTTCTTTCATTGTCCACCTTCAATATAGAGTCTTGAAACTTTTTCATTAGCTAAACACCAAGCAACATGGAAATTTCCCTGAAATCACCAACTTACTTCCTCAAAATAGTATTTTGCTTGCTATGACCATGCGCAATCCTTCTTCAGAGGCAAATCTCCAAAAGCCATTATCCAATGGAACTCGAGTTTCCTACTTGAAAGAAGGAAAAACATAATTGACAGGCCGTCTGTCATAACCAAACATTGCACCCGCAATACCTTATCATCGGGCTAATGTACTTTTGCCATTAGCAAAATTGGAAGCTCCATATAATAACACTCCATTGTTATGTCTCTCAGTCAGACACACCTTCACTAGACGTAGAGTGCAAAAGCACCATTATTTTCCCGCTCTATTTGCATGCAACACCATTTAACACAATCATTAATACAAGAGTGCTCTCTGATAGCTTTCCATCAAACTAAAAGAGTTAACACAACTTCCTCTGACAATAAAATAAATTTTAATCTCAGTGGAAAGCAAACTTCCTACTGTTTTCATCTTTTCACCTTCAAGGGCATTAGATATATGAGCACTATGGCAGTATATTCTTCAGCGACTGCTATGCATTTTGCATAATCTCTTATTTTTTTCCCACCAAATGTTCCGCGCTTTCTCCTCATATATGATCAGTACTTGTCTTTCCCCCAAATTTAGTTTTTAACATTTAAAATTCATTACTGGCTACAAAAAGCCGGCAATAGCTTAAGATACAAACTTCTCAAGGTCAAAGAAATTTAATCATTAAATATCATGAAAACCGTCAAAGCATGTCAAGCAATATAATTAATACAAAAGTAGTACTAAGGATAAAATGCCATTCATAACAAATACATAAACCAATTCTCATAAAAAACACACCTCGCGAATCTCAAGTGTGGGCATATGTGGTAGAAAATCATTGCCAACGAAGAAGCACATAAATACGAAGTCATCAACAATACGCTCGAAATCAATCGCAAAGGGAGGAATGGGTATTCTCAGATCATATTCCAGATACTCCCGCAGTGTCCAGATGTTGAGGAACTGCAATGCACCAAATTGAGAAAGGCAAATTTTGAAAACTTACTTTGGGGAAACCACAGGCAATCGGGACATAATGTTTTTGGTAGACTGGAAAAGAAAATCTCCAAATGTTACCTGGAACGGTTTCTTTGCCGCAACCTCAGCATCTCCTTTCTCATCAAACTCCCCTGCTTTTCGCTTTGCCTTTCCTTCACAATTTGCAGCTAGATGACCCATTTGACCACAAAGGAAACATTTGTCCTGCTGGCCTGGAGTAAATATGACCTAAAGGTAGGCATAGTATTCAACAAAAATCAAGAGGCAAATCAAAACATAGAAGTATATTCAACATAATGCAATTAACCACCATCACTACAAAATATTTAAGGTTAAAGTACCAAATCAGTCCTCGGATCTATTCTTCATCACACTATTGGAACAAAACAAAAATACCGGATGCAATGATACTGAAATATTTGGTACATGTTTGACACACTTTTTAACTGCTGGTGAAATCTTTTGGGACTAGTATGTCCTACTTTTCCTAGCAAGCCTGAAATGCCTTTGAACTTAATTATATTCTGATCTTTATCTTTGCTCAAGCTGATTACAAATAAAGATTATTATCCAAATTACTAATTTTTTGACTTGAATGAATTGACAATTAGGAGGATTTTATCTAGTTTTATAATGATGAAATCCAGTTGCTGTTATCCAATTTTATTGTGAAAAAATACAAAGTACATAAATAAATATTAGTACATAAAATTTATGTCCAACAATGACAATAGATTAAAAAGAATACAACATTTGAGGAAGAGTGACTCTCATTAATGTTGTTTTGGATGCCCTCCCTACCTACATGATGTCAGTTTTTCCTATTCCCACCAGTGTCATAAACAGGCTGGACAAGATCAGGAGAAATTTTCTATGGCAAGGGAAAAATGACAGAAAGGGATATAACCTAGTCAAATGGGAAAAGGTGATAACTAGGAAGAAGTTTGGGTTGGGAATCAAGAATTTGAAAGCACAGAGTAAGGCACTTAGACTGAAATGGCTCTGGAAGTTCAATCTTGATAGACAACAACTCTGGAGGAATGTAATCAGTGCAAAGTATGAAGAGGATCACAACTGGGTGACTAAAGAAGTGAAAACTCCATATGGGGTGAGCATCTGGACGTCTATCAGAGCTCTGTGGGAGGAATTTAAGGGAAACAGCAAAATTAAAGTTGGAAATGGGGAGAAAACAGATTTTTGGAGGGATGAATGGCATGAGGCAGGAATCATGGAATCTTTATTCCTTGATATTCACTCAATTGTTCTGCACCAACAGAAGACCATAGCTGATCACTGGACACCCCAAGGATGGCACTTTGTTTTCAGAAGACAGGTTAATGATTGGGAGATTCAAAGAGTTGCAGACTTCTTCAAAAGTATTGAGCAGGTAAAAGTCACTGAAGCTGAATTAGACAGGTTATGGTGGAAAGGAAGCAAGAAGGGATAGTTTAAGGTGAGTGATGCCTACAACTGGATGAATCAAAGCAATCTGAGAATACAAAACTGGCCATGGAAAGGAATATGGAAGACAAAAATCCCATATAAAGTTGCATGCTTTGTATGGCTGTTGGCCAAAGAAGCAGTTCTAACTCAAGATAATTTAATGAGGAGAGGGATACCACTATGCTCAAGATGTTTCTTTTGTGGTGAAACAGCTGAGACAGTTAACCATCTATTTCTACACTGTAGAGTCACTGGACAACTATGGAATCTATTCCTAAACCTCAAAGACATTGCCTGGGTAATGCCTGGTAGGATCACTGAAGCAATCCAGAACTGGGAAGAAATAGGGAAGCAATCAAAAAACAGAGATAGATGGAGAATTGTTCCAGCTAGCATTTGGTGGACAATTTGGAAGGAAAGGAACTCTAGGTGTTTTGAGAGTGTTGAGAATAGTATGCAGAAGGTTAAATTAAACTGCCTTCTCCTACTAAGTTTTTGGTGTAATCAGTTTTATATAAATGATACAATCACTTTAGTTGATGTCCTAGATTCTGTTTAGGATAAGGATAGTAGGAGTTTGTACCAACTTGTAAATATGGTTTCAGTACAACCTATGTACTGTTTTGCTCAAGATGATATATATACACAATTACTAATTCAAAAAAAAAAAATACAACATTTGCACCAAATTATCTGTAAGGAAAAATAATATTGGTTGAAACAAAGAAGCAATAACCTGTGGAATCAGAAAATAAAAAAAAATTGATTACTGCTTAGAAATAGCAAACAAATATAATTTTTAACTACATTAAAAAATGAAGGGTCAAAAACTATAGAAGGAATACATGAATATACACAAGAATGGTCACTAAGATTGCTTAGCATTCGGACCATTATATGGGTAGTATCATCACTTTCTTTACTTAATTGCTTAACTATTAGTAGTATTATTTAACAAACAAGTATTTTAAATCATAAACTAATATAGTATCTCGTAGCCAATAGTTAAACAGCAATAGAATTAAAAGAAAATATAATTTTAGTACTATTTACAACTTCGTTCAGATTATTAGGAGAAAATAGGAGTTATTAAACCCTAAAATTTTCAATAGGACTTGAAACTTTATCAAAACGGAAAATAGGAGGCATAAGTAATCTCCCTAAGAAAGAAGGTAAAATAATGAGTATTTTCTTTATCCACCTTAAAAATATGGTTTTATGTGAACATAAGGTCCAATTGTTTTTTTCATTATGCAAATTTTGAACAGACATATACGCATATGTGAGGAGAAATGTCCCTCCATTTAATGAAGTTGAGA
The DNA here is from genome assembly GCA_018107945.1 of Datura stramonium. Taxonomy (NCBI): domain Eukaryota; kingdom Viridiplantae; phylum Streptophyta; class Magnoliopsida; order Solanales; family Solanaceae; genus Datura; species Datura stramonium. Next base: position 451,402 of record JACEIK010000384.1, on the reverse strand, counting down.
ATTAACCTCTCTGAGTATGGAGAAGTGAACTTCATGCGTAGCCAAACCCAACATAATTAGATCTGCATCCTATGGTGGCACCAAAGAATATAATTGTAAGTTCTCCGGTACAACATTCATGAAAATCAGGAGGAGGATTCCCATCCAAAGATTTACAAGTAGTTCAAAGGATAAGACATACCAAACCATAAAGGCAATGACGCATATTTGGATCATAACCAGAAAGATTCCTTTGTTGGCGGATATAGGACATGATTTTATGCTCACCTTCACCAGGGACATTCGCATCAGAAAGTATAACCTTCAAAACAATAGTTGAATAATAAATAAGCACACAAAATTCTTTATTATCATAAAGAGGTGCAGAAAAGTAAGCAACTGCACCAAACTACAAAACAAAACCAAATAATCTTAAATTGAAAGAGAAAGACCTTTACAGGAACAGTACCTTAATGTTTTTCCATCCTGGATCATGGTTTAGTCTAAGATGAATATAGTATTGGAGAGCCGTTGACAATGTAGCCATGAATTGGGTTCCAGGAGTGATTACATTTGAATCAAAAACTTGGGAAGCCTGTTTAGGAGGAAGCTTCCTACCCTCCCTCTCGAATTCCTCACGCAACTTTTCCTCCTCAGCTGCCTAAAAAATGGATTCCGTGAGATAGAACTTGAGCAGAAATTCTTACTCACCAGTAACGAATATAAGGGCATGTACCGCATCTGCTGCATCTTTTGCTGCTCTAAAACGTCTGGATCTTTGCTGGTTCATTTTTGCCCTTGGTGCAACACCATCTACCAAATACATCAGTCAGTAATTAGCTCAGCACCCTATCGACTTATAATGTTTTGTACAGGAAACTGGTCAATGGGGAATCAAAGGATTAAAAAAGAAAATCTGGGGCCCATATTAAAAAAATTACAGGAGGGTCAAGGAAACATTAAATATAATATGAATTTCTAAGGATTTTAGAAGTTGGTAATGACGTATTTGGGAGGGAAGTAAAATGCAGTTTTAGTCCCCACTTATCGTTCCAACTATTCCCATTTTCCATTTGACAAGATGAATCCAAAGTTTTCTTTGAGTTCCCAAGCAATAACAAATCACCCCTTCCCAGATACATCTAACCCATACTCTCATTTTCTTTGAGATATAGAATTTATACGATAATTGAAAGATAATTTGACTTTGTCACCCACCAATTGCCATATATAGCAGCTTTCGAGGACGCACCATTGAGAAAAGCCTGTCTATGTAGTCAAACATGCAATGGAACACCTCATCGAATGTGGTTGGAGAAGGCTGCATTAGAAAGCATTGGAACTTATGTTATAGGGAAAAGAGAAGATAGCACAAATAACCAAGATATCTAACAAATATATACCATGAAAATAGAATCCTTCAAACATGTATCCAGTAGAAACATAGGTCATCAACGAAAGCGTATCATGTTCCAACTATTTATCTTAACTTTCCCATTCTTAATATAGCAGAAAAGAGAAAAGGATTCAGGAAAGATCCTGCAGCTCAAATAAGGCATTCTAAGGGAAGATGAAATGCAAATAATAATCAGGCACTCAAGTGGAATACAGTAATCTAACCAAATAAGCAGATAGTTTATTTCTTTATACAACTAAAATTAAGTAAAAGAAGGACAAACTTTCACCAAGAGAAAACTATCACATGCAATTAATGCATTACAAAACTAAGACGTGCATTCATAACTCATTTTCTATGGCATTTATCTTCTTTATCAAAGATTATTTATCCAAACTTCTACTATCCTTTAAAGATAAAAGGTCCACATGGTTGTGTTTGTGACAACCTCTAGCTAGATCAACTTTTTTCTTTCCCTATGGGTCATCCTACAAAAATATCAAGTTTGAGCGGCATTGACATTTAACAAATAGGATAAGGAAATGGAAGGATGCACTGAATATCTCAATTTTAAGCACGTTTCTTGCAAAACCATATTGATTCTTTATGTATAATTAAACTTCACTTCACCCAAGATTAACATCTTGTTTCACTCGAAGTATCTGACCCAACAATAAGGGGCTCTCTTATGCAGGATTTTTAACAAACCCAGAGAGAATCACCAGAAGAGTTGACAGATTTCATAGTGACAAAATATATAGTCAGCACTCAGCAGAGCAAGATTTTAATGTTATTTAATTTCAAAAAAAAAATATCTTAATGTCATTTCATAATAAATCTCTACACTGCCTGCTTTTTCCTTACAACTAGACCATAAAATTGCTCATGTTGTATATAGTTGTCAACAGTGATTAAATGAAATAATGCATCAAAGTAGCCACAGGGAGATGAAAAGGCATGCATCACCTGTGACTTCTTAAAACATTACAAAAACACTACTTTAACTATTAATCGCCAGGACGCAGAAGTCCTGAATGCACAGCAGGATTCAGCAATAATATAGAACAGACAAGCCAGAGATTCATGACTTTTCTTATAACCTTGGTATTCGGGCCAGCTTGCACGCATCTTGACTAATTACACGGGGTAGTATGTCTACCAAGGCTTGAACAAATGGAAAGAAATGACCTAATTTTTTTTTGTGTCTGCTAGGAATTGAACCTGAGATATCATGATACTAAACCCACTTTATTGATCACTAGGTTACACCCTTGGATGTTACAAGAGATTCATGACTTGCAACAACAACAACCATGCTTAGTCCTAAATAAGTTTGGTTTGGCTATATGAATCTTTACTTCTCCATTTAAGCTCGACTCATGTCATCGTCATACTAAATAAAATAAAAGTAAAAAATAAGTTAAATATATATAAATAATAGTAATAATATTACAAAAAATAGTAATAATAT
>JACEIK010000384.1:420471-434244 GCA_018107945.1 Datura stramonium | reverse complement strand
CACGTAAATTGAGACAGGGTGAATATTTAAATAGTCAAAATATATATATTTTTTACAATAATCCTTTTTAAATATTTTAAAAGTATTTTGAATTGTTAATTATTATAACTTATAATATTTTTCGAGATAATTTTAAATATGTAAACCTTATTTTAAAAAACTAGAAATTTTATATTTAAATTTACGTCAAATATTAATCAGTTTAACCTCTAACTCTTAATCTAAGTCAAATAAATTAAAAGAGAAAGAGAGTACATTTTAAGTTTCATATAAGAACAACACAGCAAAAAATGTTTCGCATATGTTTAAGGAATGTTTAAAAAGTTTAGGGATCCTCCATATCTGACCACGACCCATGTGCCAAGATGCCTTTAATGACTTTTACTTTCTTTATTATTAGAGCGACTTTTACTTTCTTTATTATTAGAGCAAGCGGTGAAAAATAAACATGAAGTATTATAATTTTTTGTGTTTCATATTTAAACTATTAGGTGTGTGAGTTTTTTATTTGAATTATCACCAAATATTTATTGAAACACACATCCACTATCAGTTGTTTATTTTTCCTATCTGAAAATGAAAAATTAATAGTTGGGGTATGTTTTGATAAACATTTGGTTAGTTCTGGTAGAAAACACACGCGTTTAATAGTTTAGATATTGAATTCGAAAAATCATGATACTTCAAGTGTGTTTTTGACCATTTACTCTTTTCTTTAACCTTCCTCAGTTAGCTGCCAGTGAATCAATAAAATGTCATATTGGACGCATCATTTACAATAGAGTGGTTCTAATACCATTATAAGAAATGGACATTGAGTCTAACTAACTCTAAAAGCTAACTCAAGAGGTGAGGATTGGTCAAACCATATAAAGAGAGCACCCACCCCATAATTGACCGGTGTGAGATTTCTTCAACACCCTTCTCATGCTTACAATATTAATATGGGGCCTAATATTGTGAAGGAAAATCGAGATGAATCCTGCTGATACTAAAGATTCTTAAGGATTGTTTAGCCTCTCAATATGAAATTTCTTCAAATGAATTCTAAATTAATCGAGCTTTAATATAAATATCGAATATAATAAATAACAAAAAATCATAAAGTGATTGATTGGTCAAGAATGCAACTGCTGCTTGCTAGTGTATCATGTTATTATTTGTCCATCAATGAAATTTGTGTTTTGTTTGGATCAAGTGGTTATTATTAGTGTAAAAAATCATATACTTCTCATGTTTTGACGTGTCTTACTTTACTTTTAGTTTGTTTTTAAGAAAATGGTACTTTTAACTATTTTTTTACTTCTTGATACCAATATTTCACGTGACAGGTTTAAATTTACGAGATTCAATACATGATATATGTGTAGAGAAAAATTTAGACTTGACAGGAGAACCAGTTGAAATTCGACAGGTGAAAGCATGGACTAAGCCAGAATTAGGTCTGCAATGGAGTCCCCTGTTCAGTACCAACGACATCCTATGGCCAATTGTCTCCGTATATTCTAGATTGCTAGCATTCCGATATAGCAAGAACCGCTCCATTTTTAGGATATCAACGGTATCCTTTCAGGATACTTGTTTTTCTCAATTCTAACTCTTTGTCCAGCCAGTGCAGGTTCGCAATGATTTTCAGTCTGACCCCAATCAACCTCAAATTTAGTGTCAGACCCCAATTAACCTCAAATCTTTGTCTATTTGAGTACTATTGAGAGTAGTTTTTTTCACAAGGCAAAGTAGCCTTTGTCATACTAGATCAGTAGCTCTTTTGCACTTAGTAAACCCTTGCATAGGAGAAGTGAGGCATCTCATTTTCACTTATAAACACCAAAATTCCATTATCAAGTTCTAAATATACAAAGTAACTTTGGATTTTCTTATTTCTTACTTATCATAATTTTTTACTCTGATTCTTATTATTGTTCTCTTTCTTGTTCTTCTCAAACGACATAGCCGAAAAAGAAAGAAGCTTGATCAATCTTAATTTAGTTGTCATTAACTTCACTTTTATAAATTAACTGTTATTGCAAATAAATGATTTTTTTCAAAACAATATACATTAGATATATCTTTAGTTTAAAACCACAAGACTCAAAAATCTTTCTTAAAATAATATTTTCTTTAAAATTTTTTGCATCCAATCAAACTATAAAATGAAATGGAAAGTGATAGCAAGTGCATGTTGAATATACATAATTAAGTAAATAACATTGCATTCTTATAAGAATTAACAACTCAATCACCAATTATAAAAATATGTATAGTTATTGTTTACAACGTGGATAAATTTCTATAGGTGTACAATGTACTTATCTCTCCGTTCTTGGATATTATCACTTCGATTCAAAATCAGGAACAATATTGTGCATTCAACTCGAGCGTAATATATAAAATTGAGAATATTTTGAGGAAAAAATGTCCTTCTATCATAAAATTATACCTAAGGGGTCTTAAATTACCTTTAAAATTAAGATTTTTTTGCACAATTTATATGACATATCTTTAAAAAAAATTAAATATTTCCCGAACGATATCGTATTATTATTGTTAGCGGAGTCGAATCGATCCAAGTGACGAAATATTCTTCAAACAAAGAGTAGTTACAAGGAATGGTTAAAGGGTCATAGTTAGTAAAACTATACTTTTCTTTTGTCTACAATTTATTAAAAATAAAATGATTCAAGTAAATGATACATTTTATAAATCTTTTGCAAATGGACCCCTCTGTAATCTCTATGTTTTAAAAGCACGCAAAGTACCGTGACGAAATATTTTAACAACGAATTTTACTATAAGCTGATATTTTTCTTCACAAAATTATTTTTAAAAACTTTTGCAAGAGTTAGAATGACAAAGTCATAGGTTCTGATGGAGGAAAAGTCAGATGGTTATAAAAATTTGAGAAGGTATGTGATAGGATGTCATATAATGCAACATTTATTTTGTTAAGAATTAGGAAATTTATCTTCATATGATTTGACTACAAAATATATATTATTTTTAAAAATAACAAATATTAAATAATTTTAATTTTCTTACTCCAATTTTAAATGTCAGTTGTGGCGATGTTGGTCCAGTTAACTTAGAATAATGTAGAGTTTCTTTTTTCATTGTTATATATATTTATTTTTAATATAGCATTTTTAAAAAATATAAACCCGTTAACTTTATGAATTAATATTCTTATTTGTTAAAGTAAGTATTCATTCTACCTAATAAGATGTTAGCCATTTATTTCCAATATATTACCTTCGGATGTTATTATAAAAATTTTATTTATTAATATGAAGATTTGAGTTGATTAATTTAAAAGGTTCTAAAATATGTATGGTAAAGTAAATAGTTTCATATATATGAAGATTTTACACCTTTTTTTAAAAGTTATTTTCAATATTAATTTAAGTGATATTAAAATCAAACAATACACTACTAAAATTTATTGAGACTTCAAAATTTTGGAGTCCAAAAGCAAATGCTTTACTAGCCTCGAGACACCTCTTTTATTACCATTTATGGCATAATAATCAATGGAGTTTTAAGCTAAAATTATCATTGAAGTATAACCCAAATTTAGAATACATTTTTGAGCTATAATAGTGAACAAACAACATCCTTTAACTATCCTAAAAATTGCAATGAACATCTTTCTGTTACTTACGTTAACAAATTAATAGCTGAAAATAGAAACATGTGCCACGCACGTGACTTTCCCAATATCTATCCCTATTATGTCCTGATTGATCATCTTCATCCTTCAAAAACTGAATTTTTCTTTTATTCTCAATTATCAGGTGAATTTGGGCAGAAAAATAATCTGCATCAACTCTTCTACCTATTAATCAATTGCCAACTTCTTACTTGAAGAAGAAGAAAGGGAAGAAACAAAATTAAGGAGGAGGGAAGATGATGAGCCATGGCATAAAGGGGTGAAGATCAAAAACACATCTAAATTTTTTTATTTTTTAAATTTTCTACCCAAACTATCAGGTGTTTACTCTTCTACCTGAAATTCAAGTAGAAAAAGCGAGCAACTACTAGTTAAGGCGACAGTTCAGATAAGAAACGCACACAGTTGACAATTCAGGTAGAAAACTCAAAAAATCGTGATATTCTAAATGTGTTTTTGACTCTTAACTCTCAATGCTATTGAAATTCATTCATCGTACTACCCTCATAGTTTAGACTCCATCATTGTCGAAGGAGCATCAAGTTTGAAGGGTCCTCGAAGATATAAATCACCTCTCTGCCTTCACAATATAGGTATAATATTTATGTACACATCACTCTCTCCGGAATGAATCGAACTCCTCTCCATTTCCATTGTCTCCATTTTCCCCAAGTCCCTATTTGGATGAGAGACGCATGCCATGAGTTAAAATTAATAGTTAAGATTTAATTAATCAAAGCAAAATCCATGGTTAGGATCTTGCTTTAGTTAATTAAATCTTAGCCATTAATTTTAACTCCATACCATGTGTCTTGTCCCAATAGAAACTAGAAGACAATGAATATGGAAAAAGGCCAGTTCCGGTCTGGAGAGGGCAGTGTCTACACAAACCTTATTCCTATTTTGTGAAGTTAAAAATATTATTTTCAAAAAACCCTCAACTCAACTAAGAAATATCATAGCAGGTTTGGAAAGGAACCACCAGTGCTTATCGGTTTAAAATGTCTAGCTACGAAGTTTCCTTGTATATAAACTTGTATTTATATACACTTATATATAGGTACAGTAATTATCAGAATAACACCAGTGCATATAACTAGGCAAAAGAACTTCAACATAGGTATTGGGCATCAAGCATAATAATAAAAGAAGAAAAGGAAGAAAAAGAAAAAAAAAGAAGAAGAAAGTTATTACCTATCTGTATTGTATTTGAAAAAAAAAACATAAAGTAAAATATTCAAAAAGAAAACCATGAAGTAAAATATTTAAAGAAGTTGACTCATTGTAGGGAATGGAGGAAAAGAGGGGGCAAAAATGGCTAAGCTGCAACAAGCAATTCCTCCCTTGAGAAAAAAAAATAATGTACATGGAAGTGCCCGGCTGCATTATTATGTACCAGTAATCTCCCTATCCATTTTCATTCTCTTTGAGCTTTGGACCTCTGGCAGGCTACCCACCCTCTGTTGGGGGGATGCATCATGCAAATATGCACAGTTGGCGCCATGCCGGCATCCTCTTGAACTATTATAATAGATGCAAGGCTTCATTATCTTGGGTTTTGAATCTCTTGAATTATAGCTATTTTGTGATTCTTGAACTGAACCTAATTGTTGGTTGTTTCGGTTGTGGTTGCTATATTGTGGCAATGTCTCTTGCCTTTCCCCTCCGTGTTGCTGAATGAGAGACTTGTAATAGTTGATGTCCCTGGCTACAGGTGCTGGCATAGAGGAAGAAGGTATTGACACAGTTGCTGCTGGAGCTCCTACAGATGGTAAAGGAGCTGATAAGCCCTCGGGTGCATGAGGCCTCAAACTGGGAATGGGTCCTATCCTACTTGGAGCAGAGTGGAAGGGCCCATTAGAAACACCTGCCACTGAGGGCATAACTAGTTCCGTTCTACTGACTTGAACTGGTGGGGGATCTATTCTACCAGTGTGAATGAAAGATGGATCAGCTCGACTGGCTACAGATTGAGGTGTAGTAGTAATACTTGATGCCTGCGGCCTTTGGTTGGGCATGTTACCAGTAGCAGACACACTTTGTGTACTTGTAGCTGGCACGCTATGGGAGCTGGTGCCTACTACTCCTTGGTGTGTAACCAATTGCTCAACAATTTTGGGGTCACACAAAATTTTCATGAGCAGCTCATGATCAATCAGATTTCCATTGGGGGCAATTTGTGTCATTAAAGCAGCCTGAGCGGCTGCTACAACATCAGGCTTCATGCCAGGAACTACTCCAGGTGATGAGATTCCATGGACTGGAAGGTTATTTCCGGCATTTCTATTGGACAAGGAAACTCCAGACTGCATTACCTGGGCCGTTGAGCTGACTGCATTAGTAGGTATAGCAGTGCCAAATGATGGATCTGCAACCTCCTCCTCTTCAACAGGAGTTATGGGTATAACAGGTGTGTGCTGCTCATCGTGAAGAGTCTCTTCTCCAGTAACCACTGAAGGACTGCATCGAAATTAAAAAGCAATTTAAAGTAACATCCAGAACTAAATTAAGATCAATGGAAAAGAATTTTTTTTTTTAAAAAGCAGCAAAAATGTTTTTATAGGAAACAAACCAAAGTAAAAAAAAATCCAACAAGATTGAAGTATCATACTTTGGAGGAATGGAAGATTCTCGTGGATAAATTGCTTCAAGAACTCTCATCTCCCGTTGTTTCTGAACCTCCATGTCATTGCTTTCTTCACCAGCAACCACTTGCCATTTTATATCCAACACAAACTGTTAAAAATCAAGGGCAGTGTTTGCAGTTAGTACACTGATTCTATGACCATCTTCTGTACAGTAGCATGCTTTAGGATCTGCAAATGAACAGTTCCTCTTGCAGTTTTTGGGGGCACTTCATCTTTGCAAATATATGAGACCAGTGTTTCCGAAGGCGTTTTTGGGGCGAGTCCCAGCGCGAGTACTGGGGCGAGACGTACCAAAAAGACACCGGGGCGCAAATAAAAGGCGTATGATCCATAACGCGTAAGCCTCAGAATTTGGAGCGTATGTCCCGGCCATAAAAGCGTAAGACGCCCCGGGCATAAAAACATAAGTTTCGAGCGTTAAATTTGATTTTTATTATTTTTAAAATATTTTTTATAAATAATAAAAATATTACTGGTGTAATGATCTTTATATTTTATGCTATCATTTTTTCATATTGTAGTCATTTTTTCTAGAATNATCATTTTTTCATATTGTAGTCATTTTTTCTAGAATATATCAATAATTAAAACAATTCTCATAGAAAATGACGTTATAAATAGTTTTTTTTTAATGATTATGCCTAAAAATGATAAGATACAGATTTAATAGCCCTATGCTCCTAAGAAACTTTATCTATTTTTTTATATTGCTCTTACACTATTTATATATCCCTATCCTTCTTTGAAATATATATGAATAATAATCAGTGTAAATATTAGTTGAGAGAGAAGAACTATAGGAGATCGATGATGAACTAGATGATGATTTTATTTTAAATATTATCTCGGCTATTATCATTTTTTTTTTGTTATCTTTCTCAAATAATAATTGTCATATTTTTTTCCTATATTATTGAGATTTGTTTGAATTTATTTGCAGAATTATTGAAAATATTATATTTGCTTATTTCTTAGTAATAAAATTATAAATTTGAAAATACATGAGATATACGCCCCGTAGATCCATGGGACTTACGCCCCGTGTCTCGGGGTTTACGCCTCGCCTCACGCCCCCGCCTTTAAAACACTGTATGAGAAGGAAAAAGATCAAAAGAAGCAGGAAAAGAAGAAAATATATGCCAAGACATCACTCGAAATAAAGAATGCATGCTTCAAAATCTTATACGGCATGCATAAGTAGCTCCTGTTTTGCTTAAGTGAAACTATCAATTCACTCTATTAACAGGTGATGTTGTGACCTCAATAATTTGAAAGGTCATGGGAAAGCAAGATGAAACTTCAAATATGACACATTAACATCATACACCAATAGACTATCAACTGTTAAGTGTGAATTTCTGCACTGCGCTTTACTTGTTAATCGACATAGTTTAGGGACTTGGCAGGTTCTAACTCAACATTAGCTCCCTATTTTCTCCCTGCACTTAGAATCTAGTAAACAATCTCAGATGCATTGGTGGAATCTTGTGCATCTTGACAATATTTGTGCTGCCCTATGTTATGTCAGATTCCTCTCGACAAAAGTTTCTAGAAGACTGGAATTCTCACATCGATGCTTCTCACTCCTGAACATCTGTCTATGATAACTTTGATCAGGATTCAAAGAGAAATGCTGTCAGGAACAAGAGGTTGACATACAATTTTGTTTGATGAGGAACCAATAAGAGAAAACAGTTGATACTTGGAAATAGCTAGTAAGTCAAAGGAGTAATGCGGTTTTAATGTGGATATGAGTTCGTAATGATTTCCTTATGGACTAAAGGCGATTCATAGCCTTAGCCAAAGTGAGTAGAATACATACTACTACTACGCCCCAATACCAAGCTAGTTCGAGTCAGGATGACGGTATGAATCCTCAATATAATAAATGCAAAATGAAAAAATCTAACCTTATCCAGGTTGTGTAAAGCTATCTGGAAGAAAATTATCCAAGTTGTATATTGGAATCTGTATCCAAGTATTAACTCATTTTTTCCAACTGGCTCAACAGGTGGAAAAGACATCTATTTGATTTCCGGTAGATCCTTGGGTCGGATATACCTTTTCCTAGTTCCATCCCCTTCTTATATATACTCCCTCAATCCCAATCTGCTTGGCCTTTTTTCTTTTTGTCCGTTGAAAAAGAATGCAACTTTTCTAAATGTAAAAACCCTCCTACTTAAATTTCATTCTCCCCTTACTGAGATGTTTTTTCTAGGAGCTGCATGATTTGTTGCGGACCCCGTTAGAAGGTTAGCTTTGGCATTTTTTGTATATTTAGCTTACGTGTCAAATGGCACCAACAAATTGGGACGGAGAGAGTTACTCACTGCTTGATAGCACACATCCAATTTTTCTTATAAAGCAAGGAAAAGAGCAGAGAACAAAAGAGAACTCCTATTCAATTAAGTAGGTTAACGTCATATAAGAAGACTGCTTATAACAGAATTTAGACAACTATGAAATAAAACAAATGTCAACTACATGAAAAAAAAATTAAACTAAACGAATTGAGGAAAGTCCATACTGAAAAAACATTCCTAATTATTTGAATTTCTAATTATCAGATAATCATTAAGAATATTTTGCAATACATAGATAAATTATATTATACAGCTCTAAATCTCTGAATTTGAAAGATGCTTTTATTTCTCTTAAAACTTGAATAAAATTATAATAGAAAGGCAGATGACCTTTTTTTTCCTTATTAATTATAGGGTTTTTGTCGAGACAAAAAAATTATGGTTTTGGCTTGGTGTAACCTTGTCTACTAATATACTTTGCGAGAACTACTCCTGAATTCTGCTAGTTCGTTAATTCATTTATCTGTCTGGAAGTTTCAATACTATGGCCCTGAGATATACAAGGAGCAAGGAAATACTCCTTTAAGGTCCTATACATCAGTTTTCTTAATAAGTTGCTTTTAAATAATCAAATAGAAAGTCCTATCTTCGTTTGCGTTCTTTTCTCTATATTGAAACGGTAGTAAACACAACTCGGCCATTCAGCCTTTTTGATATGTAGCATTAGGCTTTGTCAGAAAGTAAATTACCTTATTTTTCTTTTAACCAACTAATATGACAGCAATTTTCATAAATTCTGAAATTTCCTAGCACATAAACTATATCTACGCCCCAATCCAAACCAGTGGCGATAGACTATAATTTCTTTTTTTCCCCCTTGATCAGTAGACTGTATGTTCATTTTTAGACATGATAAAAAGTCAAACTGGATAATGCAATACACAGAGCATTTTGTTAATAAATTTTCATGAGGGGAGAATCTAATTATTTATTATAATGACTAACACCCCAAATAGTGCTAACAAATAAAGTGATACCTCAAAAATTAAAATTAAAATAAAAACGCAACTTACAGAGGGAGGACGACTCCATTTGATTACAGGGATTTGAGCTAATTTATTCTTCCAGCGGCTTGCAGGCTGTGCGCCCTCAAAGCCTGGTGGTAAATTATCATCAGACACCAAAATACCTCCGCGCAAAGGCAATGATATCTTTGCTTGGAGATGATCTTGAGCTCCTGATCCAACTTGGGAAGGGGGGTCTTCAGAGAGGAAAAGTTTTACCTATTAAAAGAAAGAACTATTCAATTATTAAGAAAAGCATTCTATATGGAAGCATCGGTCAATCAACACGTATATATCCCATTCAGAGAGAATTTTGATTAAAATCTGTACCAAAATACATCATTCATCAAAACTTGTCATACATATATTGGTGATCAATGAAAATCACTAATATGAACTAGTTCATCTCAAATATACCATAGAAGATCTATGGTGAAAACATCACCTAGCAAGAAAACGCATACTATCCTGTTTTTAGAACCCACATCATTTAGGCAACTTGCACTAAAGAACTCGCTTTTTTAGGTGATCATCCATGCACGTACAGAACCTCACTCAAATAAGCCACCATATTTAAGTAGTCATATACCAACTTCATCCAGTGATTCAATCTTCAATCTAAAGAGTAATGATGCAACTTCTTTCTTGCCTATAGAAGAACCTCTGATTTCTCCCTAATCTCAAACAAGATATTTGAAAACCACTAACTCACCCACCCCACCCCACCCCCAAAAGAAAAAGAAGAAAAAATCAATAAGAATAAAAAGGAAAGAAGAAAGTCCTTGCTAACCAAAGAGATGGGAGAACATATCGCAAAACAAGACCAGAAAGCTGCATATTACCATTTTATTTGGATAAGTATATTATGAGCTGATTTATTTAGTTGATTGAAAGTAGTTAATAAACATCCAAGTGTTGAATAACCCTTTTTGGTGTTAAAATTGATTTTATAAATAAGGAGTTACATGTTTGGATAGAAGTGTTGAAACTGATTATAATAAGTACCGATAAGAAAATTTTCTGTTAGAATGACTATATGTCTTTAAAGTTTATTTATAAAGACTATAAATTAAAACATATATGCAAAAGAAGAAGAACCAAATGGAATGGAGAGGGAGTTAGAAGTTCTATTTTGGAGATAGTATTTTCATAATTAATAAGAATATTATTAGGGATAAATAGTAAAATACTTGGTAAAACTAAAAGCGTTTATAAGCTAAAAGCCATAAGTTGGAGGTGACCAACTTATGGATTTTGGCTAAGTTTAGCTTATAGGCACTGTGTTTAACAAACACATAAATAAGTCAAAAAGTACTTACAAGCTAATTTGACCAGCTTATAAGCTTACCCAAACACCCTAACCATATTAGAGAAGCAAAATCTGAAATAGAAAATCTATAACAAACCTAAAGGAGACAAGGTAACTTCACTAGAGGCGACACAAGTAATTCATGGTCTCAAAGATTAACAGAAACATTACTTGCTTTATGAAAAACTTGTTGCGGTATAGTTTGGGGACTAATTTTCCAATCACATGATTTCAACCTAATATGCATCATGATTGGTGGCTTAATCGAATTCGTATCAATATAAGCTTTTATTACTCTTCTCATGTGGGTGCTAAATCGGGTCTACCCACCCAAGCTTGTTGGCATTTTTTAACACCTGCCAGTGCCCTATGCTTCTTTTACCCCTTTTTTTTTATAACCTTGAGTCTGGTCCACCTTGCGCGCACCTCGACTAATTCCACGGGATACCTACCACCTACCACCTCCCACCTCCCACCTCCCACCAACAACAAGTACCACGTAACTCTATCCCCCAAGGTCATGACAGATGGGAAGAAGCACCTAGTGTTTTTTGTCTCTGCTAAGGTTTGAACCTGAGACCTCATGGTTCTCATCCACTTCATTGACCACTAGGTCACACCTTTGGGTGCACTTCTTTTACTATATTCAATTTACATGTATAAAATATACCCAAACTTCCAAAATGATTCTTCTTTTCACATATAACAAATATACCCAAACTTCTAACATGATTTCTTTGTGTGACTTCTGATACTATAACTCAAACCACAGATAGACCATTATTCATCGTAGTCACCACGATAGCCTCTAACCCAACATGGTTCATGTGTACGACTTCTGATACCATAACTCTAACCACAGATAGACCATTATTCATAGTTTGTCACAACGAGCCTCTAACCCACCTAGACGTTGATGCACATGCCTTTTGGCCACTTGAAATACTTAAGACCCTATCTTTCACTGCAATGCATCATTGAGAAATGACTGGACTAGTCCAAAACTCTTGCGGTGTGTTGTTCTCTTCATCCCACCTTCATATGTCAATCATATTGTTATTAACTAAACATGCTTGGATCCCTGCCCAGAATGTATTTATCAAAAGCTTCGTATCTATACATCTGAAAAGAGAAGGCAATTATTCTGGGGAAAAAAGATGATTTTCTCAAGTTCTTTTCTATGAAAGAGGAGATATCCTTAAGTTCTGTTATTATCAAATGTAAATTCAAGCAGCTCAAACCTAGAAGGAAATTTTTCCACATAGCTTTTAGAATAATTCTTCCTCTTCTCTCCTTATTAGTAGTATTCTTATCTAGTACCTGCATAATATATTATACTTCGTTTTTATTGTTATCTGTTCTTTCTTTGGTGTGTTTATCTTGCCACTTTGCTGCCATTATTTTTTTTCTTTTCTAGCATGTCTTGGTATCTTGCTTTGTTTTCAATTGGAAACATCCTCTTCTCTCCTTATTAGTAGTATTCTTATTTAGTACCTGCGTAATATCTTATACTTCGTTTTTATTGTTATCTGTTCTTTCTTTGGTTGTGTTTATCTTGCCGCTTTGCTGCCATTATTTTTTTTTTCTTTTCTAGCATGTCTTTGGTATCTTGCTTTGTTTTCAATTGGAAACAACCTCTCTACCCGACTACCCCCACAAAGATAGGTGTATGGTTTGCATCCATCCTACCCTCCACATACCCACAAGTGGGATTACACTTGGTATGTTGTTGTAGCTTTTAAGAATATAACAACAACTATGTCTCAATCTCAAAACTAGTTAGGGTCAGCTATATGTATCCTCAAGATGCATTCACTCAATCTGGACCTATTTAGTTCCAATACTCAATACTCGAATGTCAATATTCATTCCAATTTTGACATTCAAAATTCAACTGAATTCAACTTAACTAGCACTGATAAAACTTAAAAATTGGTATCAAAAGGTCATACAGTAGGTAGAAGAAAAAAAGAACTAGGCCTCTTTCCCAAACTAAGTTGGAGTTGGAGTACATGAATGTCAAAATCCATTCTGATTTTGATCCCATTTCATTCCAATCTTGGGTTAAAAAAGAAGCAACATTTTAAGAGTTCATCAGTTACCCACAAGCAAATTGAGCAAAACCAATTTGTTTATCAACATTTTAAGAGTTCATCAGATACCCATTCTGGTTTTTTTTTTCCTTTTCAGGGTTATTCAATACTGGGATTGGACAGATAATTACAGCACAAATGAGGAAAATAACGGAACTTTATAAAGATTTTACCTGACAAAGATTAACATCTGAAGCCCAAGTAACCCTTTTCGGTTTCTTCTGTCCTCGCATATTTACAAATGCAGAAAAAATCGATTCGATTCAATTCTCAGATACAAATCTTAAATCCAATTGGGATGAACAGTGATTTTACTATCAAAATCACAACAGTAAAATTCGCCGACTAATCGATCGGCATCCTAAAAACCCCAATAAAAAGTGCTAAATTTTGATCCGACTGTGAAGAAGGCGCTCTTACTTACTTATATCCTACATAAAAGTACAGAGAGAAAGCGAAAATAGGAACAGAGATCAAAGGCAACCCTAAATAAGAACCCTAATTCCTCTGATCTTTTTCCTACGCCCCCTTGTTTGTTTATTTATTTTTTCTAAAAATATGAACTGTTCACTCACTGTTATATCACTGGAAAAAAGTCCTGGTCAGCTTGTATTCCTTTTTTTTTTTTCCTTAAAAAAACTCATACACGTATGCATTTGTCACATAATAATTAGTGCTCCGCCTCCGAG
>JACEIK010000384.1:357238-374316 GCA_018107945.1 Datura stramonium | reverse complement strand
ATATCTATTGTTTACTTTAAATTTAGGTGTCAAATGAATAAGCCGAATATTAAATTTGAGCAGGTTAAAATAAATTGAGATGATAAATAAGTTATACTAAAATAAGTTTAAAAAATAATTTAAATTAAAATGAATTAAAAATAAACTGGATCATGTCCCACACAATTTAAAAATGAATCTAGAATGAACGCATTCCGTCGCTAAACAACATATTTTTATCGATGAATACATGTCCATCACTAATGAGTTCCTAGCTAACCTCTTTGTGACAGAAAAATTGAATTTCAATTTGCAATGAATTAGCGACGAATTATATCCCGTTGTCAAGTTTAGCGACATAAGAAATCGTCGCTATTTTCATCAATTTCATCGCTAAATTCATAATTCATTTTGTCGTTCAAATAAATTTGAAATGAAAATTCTATTGCTAATATGTCGCAAAATATTTAAAAAAGCATTTTGCTTAGCTTTTTGGCGACAAAAAAAGAAAGTTGTCGCAAAAATATGTAGTAAGATTCTTTTCTTTTTTAAATCTTGTTATTTAATAGTTTAAGTAAACACTTGATGGGAAGCCTCTGCGTAATTGATAAAGTTGTTGTTCTGTGATCAGAAGATCACGGGTTCAAGTTGTGAAAATAGTCTCTTATAGAAATATAGGATAAGGCTATTATCAAGTTCTAAAAATATGATGGAGATCACATCCCTTCCATTTCAAAATTAGCGTTACTTTTAGGGTTTATTTTATTTCAAAATAAATAGTGTTTCACATAATCAAGAATCAGATATTAAAGGAATACGCCCAAACTAAAAATACCACTTATTTTGAAATGAATTTGAGTAGTACAATTTATATAGAATTTAATACATAAATAAATCAATCTCCCTACGAGCAACGAAACAACACCTAAAGGCCCATTTGTCCATAGAATTTTTTTTTTCCCAAAATGATGTTTGGTTATGCATTGGATAGATTTTCACTCACAAAATTTTAATTTTTTTTAAAAAATTAAATCAATATTCAAACACATATTAATTTCAAAATATTCTTTTTTCTAACTTAATTTCAAATATTATATTTTCTTCAAATTATCATACTTATCATCGAAAACGCCTATTTATAAGCCCAATTTTTTGACAATGATATACCAATCCATAAACATAAGAAAAATGATATTTATGTGAAATTCGATTCCAAAATTTAATTAAACATCAAATTATATTTGCAGCTTCCGCAGTTTTAAGCGTGATCAAGAATAACAAAAACCAAAAGATATATATCCTCAAAACAAGTCCAAAAACTATAATTCATCAAATTATATTTGCATTCCTCCTTCAGTGCTTCATACTCAGGGTCCGATTTCAAGATCTCAGAGAGACCTCGACCATTTCAACACGATTCATCTTATGTTGAATCTCTATTTGAGAAGAGGTTGTTGTGCTTCTTCATCCACAAACTCAACCAAACTAAAAACACACTGCCATAATAACCTACCACATGGCATAGCAATAAAAATGACAAACCAAAACCATACAAATACAATTCCCATCCTCTTATCAACTTCATATTGATACCAATTCTTCATCCATTTCTCCAACAATCCATCGTCGGACAATTCATTATCACACCAATTGTAAAGAAGGCAAGCTTAGCTGGATTTTCTAGCAAGTCGAATATCCAATCAAATACCCACACAACGTTTTCCGGGAAAGTTTTCGAGTATATTTATCTTAATAATCTGAAATTAAATAGCTCAAATGATATATCTTCACCGTCACACGTGAAGAAAAGGAGCCATAAGTATATGAAACAACATGTTAGAAACGCGAACACGCACCTCTTGAACTTAACGTTCCATATTATATCATGAGGTATGTCGATAAATGGTGAACATAATACCATCATGAAGATTAAATAAAATTGCGTAAAATAAGATCAATTACCTATTAGTATTCAATTCCATATTTGTGTTTCCTAGATATATCTGCGATATGTGAAAATTAAATCAACTATATATAATAAATAAATAAAAAGGCTATATGAGACCAACTAGGGTTAGGTTTTAGAGATTGAATTAATTGAATTATATATAATTAATGAGAGTTTATTTACATCCTAAAATTGATAAGTTTTGTGAATTAGTTTTTCAAATGGAAAAGGATTAATATTCAACGCCAGCATCTTAGGAGAGGATCTAAATAAGGTAAAATTAAGCCATTGAATTTACACCAAATTATGCTAATTTAATTTATCATAATTAATTATAATTTAGTGTGATACTATGATTAATTATAATTAATTATATGTATGTTTATTATATTTTTGAAAAATATAATACCAGTATGAGTTAATTCATTGGTCACACCACTTTTTCATTAAGCTCTCGTCTGAAGTGACGGAGACGGATTTTATTATTCAAAGGATTTTTCAATTGAAGTGATGTATTGAGAAGAGATTAATTCATTTATTCAGAGTCACCATTTGAAATTAAATTTTGATGTTCTAAATTACATATTTGAATACCTAATCAATAAGAAGTGACTCTTATTTTTTGGTTCGGGAAAATAAAAAATCGGATAAGAAATTATGTTGACCGATGAAAAGGCGTCAGGCATCCATCGTGTACTATAATTCTATCATGGTCACATTATACTTATCAACTTAAGCCATTGAATTGACACCAAATTCATGATTATTAGAATTTTTAAGAAATTTTGAAAAATAATTTCGAGAATGAATATTTAATATTAAAAGTAAAATATCAAAAATAAAATTTTATATGTTAAATTAGACAAATAAAAATAAACATAGAGATATTAATTAGTTTCTTGCCTTTAGAATGACTCTTTACCTCAATAACAAAAACCAAATTTTTGAAAAATAAAAATAGAACTTTTTGTCTTGAAGAGATTCCTGTACTTCTTCGTCCACAAACTCAATTAAACAAAAAATCACATAGTTTTACCATATCTCGGAACACATTTTTGCAACATTAATATCTTGAGACTGATGACGCGTAGTTGATTGATTGATTTTAATATTATGTCCCTCATTTTAGAAGACGTTCTCGTATCTCTTCTTCAATATCTTATTTTGAAATATAATTGAAACGTAGTTGATTGATTGATTCGTTGATCATATTAATGATGTCGTGATAGGAAGAACAATAAACATGATGTACCATGACAATAACCATAATCCTAACAACACAAAAGATTATGTGAAGATGTTTAACTAGACATATAAATTAAGAGAGAGAGAAAAATTGAGTTAAAATCATCTCATAAAAGGTAAAGGGTAAAATTAAAAGTTTAAAATTAAGTTACTATTAAATTCTATATACCAAATGGGATAAGTATTTTGAGATGGATGGGAGTAGACTAAATACACTATACACCAATAAAACAAGTTTCAAAAGCTTGTTCATATATAAATATCTGTGAATATCCAAAAATAAAAAGCAGAAAAAAATGAAAGGAAAAACGACAAATCACATGTGCTTTAAAATGAAAAAGAATAAGTTCAGGAGAACAACAACAATAACGAAATCGAAATCAGTATAATTCCACAAATGAAGTCGGAAGAGGGTCAGATATACATAGATCAATCTTATCCCTATTTTTGTAAGATTAAATATATTATACACCAATAAAACAAGTTCCAAAGCTTAATCATATATTAATATCTGTGAATTTTCAAAATAAAAAGAAGAAAAAAATAAAAGGAAAAACAACGAATCACATGTGCTTTAAAATGAAAAAAAATAAGTTCGTTCAAGAGAACAACAACAACAACGAAATCAAAATCAGGATAGTTCCATAAATAAAGTCAGGAAAGAGTCAGATATACACAGATCGATCTTATCCCTATTTTTATAGAACATAGAAATTTTTTCTAATAGACCCCTCGAATCGAGACCTTATTCAAGAGGCCATATTATAAAATTCCCTAGTGTCATTCTCCTTTTTGAATTGACCATCAAGTTCACTTAAATTAGGCTCATCTCTAATTGTTCCTCTTTCACAATAATTTCTTCCTTTGTACCTCCATGCAACAATTAAATATACCAAGAAATTCACTCCATTAATCCCTGTTAATATCCAATAAAAATAATCAAGTTTACTTTTATTAAGATTATTCCTAATCCACCCTTCCTCTACACCACCAGTTGTACTTTCAACAATTTTCACTAAGGCAGAACTTAACCAACTCCCAATTCCAATTTCACTCAAAAATAATGCACTGCTTATACTCCTCGTACCGTCCGTCGCTTCGTCGTAAAAAAACTCCAGTTGACCTACATATGAAAATACTTCGGCCGTACCGACGAGGAAAAATTGCGGAAATAACCAAAACACGCTCAGGGTCGACCCCTCAGTAGAGTGCGAACGTCTCATTCTCTCAACCAATGCGGCGGACATTAGGGCGAATACGGACACGAATAACCCGACCCCGATACGTTGCAACGACGTGATCCCCCGTTGGTGCCCCGTCTTGGAACGGAGGTAAGGGACCACGAATTTCTCGTATATCGGGACGAGGAGGAGCCCGTTGAGGGCGGCGAAGACGGGGACAGACCCCGCCGGGATAGTGAAATGTGGGCCGAGTTTTCGGCCCATTATGTTGGCTTGTGTGAGGAAAAATGTTGAGAGTTGAGCAAATGAAATTGAAAGTGCAATTGTTGAGGCCCAAATTGGAAGGATTCTTATGAAGGATTTGAATTCTTCTACTTGTGTCACTGTGCATAATTTCCATTTATTGTTGCTANGCCTGGTTTCGGGGGATTTGAATTCTTCTACTTGTGTCACTGTGCATAATTTCCATTTATTGTTGCTAATTATTTCAGGGTCCGTTATAACTGCTGCTTTATCCAAAAATCTGCAATGTACACAACAATATTTGTGAGATTATATCGCGAATGTTAAACTTACACGTAAATTTTTATGATAAATATTAGTAATTGTCATAGGTTAAATTACATTGATTATATAAAGAAAAAAAATTAGATTGTCAGTGCGTATAACTTAAATTTTATCATAAAAATATGAGTGATCCTCGAAGATCCAACACAATTTATATTTAGAGATATAAAATTGTTACCTAAATTCAACTATTTCTTTCAATAGTTTTTGTTTAGTTTTTTAGAACGTGTAAAAAGGTATCCATGTAATACTTTGATTTTCAAATTAACCAAAATGTGAAATTAATATTTGATCAATACTTTTTATGCTTGCTACTAATATTATATACAAGTGTTAAAGTGGAAAAAAAAAAGATCATATACATTTAAAGTATATAGTTACTCTTATGCTAACCAATAAAAATTTATCACTAATCCTAGTTAACAAACGAAATTAAACAAACAATAAAAATATATAGTTAAATACACGGACTTTTTAATCGATTACTTTCGTAGCTTATTTCATTTTTATATAGTAGTTTGTTTGTTTTTTAAAAAAGTACTCATTCTGTCTCAATTTATGTGACACATTTTTTTTAATCGGTTTCAACAAAATGACATTTCTATATTTAGTAATAATTTAACTTTAAAATACTCATTTCTCCCTTAATGAGATGATTTATAGTTATAGAAATATCTATGACTTGTTTTAGACCACAAGTTTCAAAAGTCTTCCCATATTTCTTAAATTTCTTACCCGGTCAAAGTACATCACATAAAATGAGACGGAGGGAGTAACTTTTTTGTTGAAATATACTCCTCCAATTTTAGTTTATTTATCTGATTTTCATTTGGCACGCAAAAGTAAAAAAACTTTTGAATCATGTGATCTTAAACCAAAGATATGTAGAATGTACAAAAATATCATTTAATCGTGTGGCCTTAAACATGTCATGTGAAAAATTGAAATTAAAGAGTTGAAAAAAAAAGAGTATTTTTTTAAAACGGACTAAAAAGGAAAGTAAGACAAACAAATTGAAACAGAGGGAGTAATTAACTACAAACAAAACAAGAATAAGCGACAGATAACGTGTGTTGCTAAACAATAAAAATTCATCGTTAATCCTATTTAACGATGTGTTAACCATAAATTATCAGATACTTTTTCAGTAACAGACTATTTAACGACAGATTAGCTATGAATTTCAACACTGACCTGTATTGTTTAGTATGAGGAAGCTTTGGAGCACCAAAAATATCACTTTGTTTGGTCTTCATCTCATAGAGTTCACTTTCATTTTCGACCACAACACCTCCAAAATGATTTCTAATAGAAGCCACAATAACTTGAACAAATCTAGTGAAAGCACTTCCCATTGGTTTTTGATACCTATATTTCTTGAATCCAACAATTAATACAACAATTGATGCAAACATTGCTGCTGTTGGCACACCAAATCCCCAACTCCATCCTTTTTCTTGTTGCACATAAACTAATAGTGTTATTCCCAACAGGGCACCCATGTTTATTGCAAAAAAGAACCAATTAAAGAATGCATATTTCTTTTGTGATTCTATTTTGTCTGATTCTTCATCATCAAATTGGTCAGCACCAAATGTAGAGACACATGGTTTGATGCCACCTGTCCCAAGTGCTATGAGATAGAGTGCACCATAGAGAAAAGATGTTTGAGCATTTGTTGATGGAGTGCATGGCCTCTTTGTGCATTGAGGTGGTCTTAAGCTCTCTATTGATGCTGATAGTGTTAACAATACCATTCCCTGATGATCACACACCAATTCAGGATTTTAAAATTTGTAAGCAAAAAATATATATTATGTATTTATACAGTAGCGAACTTAAAGAATTTGACGAAGGATATGCAAATTTTCTTCTTAATTGTGTTAAGGGTGCGCAAAAATTAAATACTGACTCATAATAGCTAACATTTAACCTATGTACGCTATATAATAGTTCGGATCGATATGCATGGAGTTTAAAAATAAATTGAGATTTTTGAAGATTAAGAGATTCACTGATTACTTTTCCTAATCGATAATGTGTGTGTGTGTATACATAAATTATACACTGATTACACACGATGTACGCATATCCTAAGTATTGAGGAAAATTGGATTGGAAATTATACTTCCTATGTTTCAATTTATTTGTCTGATTTTTAACTTGCACGTAGTTTAAGAAAATAAAGATTTTAAATCAGTGGTCTTAAACTAAACATATGTGAAATGTACCAAAATATTTTTTAATCTTATGATCCTAAATATGTCACTTGAAAAGTTAAAATTAACGAATTGCCAATTTTTTTTTTTGATCTTAAACTAAATGTGAAGTATACCAAAATATCTTTTTAATCTTACGAGACTAAATATGTTCAAGTAAAAAGTCAAAATTAATGAATTACCAAAAAAAATATTCTTTCTAAAATAAATAATAAAAAAATAAGATAAATAAATTGAAACGAAATAATTTCTTACCAGAAAGTAGATAGAAGAGAAAAGGATGATGGTTAGAAAGCGACCAAAATAAGCATCAGCCAGAAAAGCTCCAACAAGTGTTAAAACATAGGCAGCTCCAATCCAATCATTGACATGAGTTGCAGCATCTGGCAGTGATTGATGCATCTCAAACACCAAATATGACACCATACTTACTGCTACCGCAAAAAACGCGAGCCTCTCCGCCACTTCATTGACTGCTTAGGCCAAAAAAAAATTATAAAAAAATAAAATTAAGATCTTTGTGATTGAGTTACATATATAGTTTGAAGCGAGTCCAATTGAGTCCGCTATAATTTGTTGAAAAAAATTATATTATATTTATAAATAAAAGATAATTTTCATTTTGATATATGAATATATGGATAGTTGAATCTCCTTAATACATATATGGAAAAAAAAATCTAGCTAGTGAAGTGGTAAAAGCGGCTCAAAAATTGCTTCAAGTTCCGAAGCCTAATAGTGGCACTCTTAATATTTTTTGAATTGTCTTGTTAGAATTCTTGGTTTCGCCACGAGATAAATCAGGGGCGGAACTAAGGTAGTGTCGGAAAAATATATTGTATATATAAGGTCAAATTTAATATTTATTTGTATATATTGTATATTGACCCCTCTTGGCACAACGTGAGAATCCATTTTAAATACCCTTGATTAAAATTCTGCCTCCGCTACCGAGATAAATGGGGTGTCATGGTTAATTCCATGAAGGGCAGGATAGGTAAAATGAAAGAACAAAAGGTTTTTGTTTCGTTACTTTGTATTTGATCAATAGTAAAAGCAAAAGAGTATAAGTTTTAGTACCGACGATAATTCTTTATCGAAACAAATAAATTGATGTGTTTTAATGTATATATGGAAAGATTTCGTAACATTTCTATGCTTCGTCCCATGTTCAGGATTTCATGTAGAGTCGATCTGTTCGGTTAAGTTAAGGCACCGAATATCAATTCGTTCCATCAAAAATTTGAGACATGACAAACTTGATATCGGAGCATTATAGATTCATGTATCTTATGAAATCATATCTGGTAGAAGTACATTAATATATATACATTTAATATAAGAGAAAAATTATACTGAAAATGCATATAACTTAAACTCGACACAAAAAAAAGAAAAAAAAAAGAAATAGAGAAAGAAGAGACCTATGATGAATGGTGAAGCCTTCCATCCTCCAGTAGTTCGTTTGTCTGCAATATTCCCTTTATAATCCACACAACCATTGCTCACCAAAGTTTTTGTAACCTGCCAATTTTTCCCCACATGTTAATTAAGAATTAATACAAAAATATAAATAATTAATGGTAATTAAACATATAATAACATCAATTAATTAGCAAGCTAGCTAACTAGTTTAATTATACTGCTAATTACCTTCTTATCGTTCTTAATCAAATCCATAATGATTCCATCAAAAGATGGTTCAACATATGATAATTTGCCATCCAAATCTTCAACTTGGATGCTTCTATCCATAGTGATTAACTACAAAAGCCTAAAGTACTTCTCTCCTCAAACTCGTAACACTCGACTTGTCGTTACTTTAACCTAAATAAATCGTTATAACTTTTTTCGCTTTTCACAACTGTGACCACTAGCTAGCGAGGAAGGATATAAATAAAAGGTAAAATAGAATTTTATTATTCTTTAAATCTATTTTAAATTGGGGCCGGTAGATTAAACAAACATATAAAACGAAATTATTTTCTAAAAAGTCTTGATGACCAAAAAGGCTAGAAAACAGCAACATATATAACGTATTTTATTGCCAATTGGCCATGCATTTCTTAAATTAATTTGGTCAAACAAATGACGATACAATATCCGATTCATCTCAAAATAAGTTTAATCATAGTAACAGAAAAAAATTATCCCAAAATAAATATCTCTTTAAGAATTCAAAACAAAAAATGAGAATTATTTTTTTTTAACTATATTCGTATATTAACGAAGTACTTCTTTTTAATAGTGTTCAGTTCTCAAGAAACATTTAATAAATTTGGGTAACTTAGTAAACTATACCTTGTATTATTTTTTTAATAGGCGTGAAATGAGTTAAAACGACACTTAGTAGGCATTTGGATATGCGATTTCATGTCAAGATTTGAAATTTTGAGATGAAATTAGCGTTTGGACGTGCTATTTCATCTCATAATTTCAAATCATGAAATAAAATATCAAATTCTCCGAAAAAGCTTGATTGAGATTTTAAATGATGAGATGAGATTTTCTAAATGCAAAATTTAACCTACAAGTTTATATTTTATAAAAAAAAGAAATCCATCATTTTATATATACTAATTATATTTACCAATAATTTATTTAATAAATGTAAACAACCTTTGCCAACTATTATATTGGACATAAATAGTTTATCAACCTTTATCCGTACTATGTGGAAAGATTATATTAAATAGTAGTATACTACAACTCATGTTTAATTTTACTTTTTATTGAACTAAAGTTCGATTTTTAAGTTGTAATTTTTTTTAGAATGGTTTTGTGATAGTGTACTGTATTTTATTATGAACTTTTACTTATTTGGTAAGATTGTACAGGAATTTGGACAATTTGAATAGTTTTTACAACTTATGGGGTTCTTATATTCATGAAGAAAAAAAAACAACTTAAAAATCTCAAATTGCATGTCCAAACAAAACTTTAAACTTCATCTTATATGATTTCATCTCATATAGTCGAACGAGCTCTAATATAATTAATTCAAAATTGCCGTCTAGAGGATTTGGTCAGACAGTTAATGTAGGATACATAGATATAAATACGAAGATTTTGCTGGCTAGCTTGGCTTGTTATTGAGGTTTTTTTCCTTCAACGTGTTAGACGGCTACATTAAAAATAGTAAAGGATTAAATAGTACTTTGAGTTTCTCAGTTAAGGGTAAATTTTAATTTTAATTTTAATTTTTGTGATACTTGGATTAAGAACGTTTAATTTTCAATTACTTAAAAGTGTATATTTTTGATTTATTTGCTTGTGAGACATTAGCTGTGTAAATACTTTGTATATATGGTAGCGTCGTAACAACATATATGGTATTAACTTGTATATATATATTTGTAATCTTTTAGAAATCTTTTCTAAATCTTTTTCGCTCATATTTAGTAGGGGTATCAAATATGGTTTTAAAAGTGATAGTCCCCAACTCCTCCAAAATATTAAGAATTGGTGTTATAAGATAATTTTTTATTGGGCTAAATCTAGCTCATCCCAACATAATTCATTTTGAAAGTGATCTTCAATTTAGCTCATTTTTAAGATTTACTTTAATTTGAATTTACTGTTTAAGATTTACTTCGATTATTTTTTTATGAGTCAGACTCTGGTCCCAAGTCAAGGTCGGGTCCCATCAGGGTCGAAGCTAGGATCACGGATTGAGGCTGGGTCTCGGATCCCAAATCAAAGTCAAATCTCGGGTTCCGGATCGAAGTTGGGTCAGCTCTCAGGTTCTAGGTCAAATTTGGATCTCGGTTTTTGGGACAGGATTGGGACTCGAGTCTCAAGTTAGGGTCATCTTGAGTTTTGGGTCAAAGTCGGGCCTTGGATACTGGGTTGGGGTTGGGTCTCGGGTTCTGGGTCAAAATTGAGTCTCAGGGTTCTTAGGTCTAGGGTTCCGAATCAAAGTCGAGTCTCGAGTACTGTATCGGGGTCGCGTCTCGAGTTAAGGGTCAAATTCGAATCTCCGATCTCAAATTCTAGGTCAAAGTTGGGTCTTGAGTCTCAAGTCGGGGTTGGATCGGGCGGGGATCGAGGTTGTGAGTCGGAATCGATGGCTCGAGTCTCAATGAATGGTAAGGAAGGGGAGGACTTGAGTTAGGGATGGGATAAGAAAAGGTGGACGATTTGAAAAAAAAAATGGTCAAATTGTGTGGGTTATGACCCGACCTATTTTTAGCCCATTTCAACCTAAGTATCTTTTGTGCTGATTTTAGCCCAACTCACTCATTAACTCATCTAATTTTAACGTGTTGAACTTCATCCCAATTCATCCATTTGATGCCCCTAATATTTCGGAATTTTTAAGGTAGAACAACTTGTATATATATTTAACTCAATATCAATGGAAAACACAGGTTTTCTCCTTCTTTCTTGACCATGTGTCTCTCTGTTACCTTTTGGCATGAAAACTCACAAAATTCTCTAAGTTATTAATTGTTCTACCATTTAATTGTCTGTATATTTTGTTAAGCTTGTAGTGTTACTTTATATTCGAGTGTAATATATATACTTCAATAAATAATCCAAATAGAAAAATAATTCCTACATAAAGGTAAACAAACATTACATTTTAATTAATTAAAGATTAAATATGTTGAGGCATATATCACACGGATCAAAATAAATAGTCAGCAAAATTACTTCTTTGAAAGAAATACAGCTGCAGATTTTGTTCTTCTTGACAATTTGTACATCACCATCCTAGCAATTTTGTAGAACCAGAAAGCACTGACAAGTTGCAGCCCCAAAGCCATAGCCTAAAAATTTCAAGAACATTAGTTGTTAAAAGTAAAAGGAATTAGCTAATAAGATTTTTTGAAATTCCGTCGTCAATCCATCATTAAATAGGATTAGCAATGAATTTTTTTGTGTCGACACGAGTTGTCCATTACTAATCCGTGATTGTTTTGGTAGTAAATCTGATATCAAATGTTTGTAACAGGGGATTCTTAGTAGTTCAGTTGATTGACTACCTGAACTTTCACATCGTTGGAGAGGCTTCGATCCCCACCTTGTAATCCTCTCCCCGTTTTCTCTTCCCCTACCCCAATTTTAATTATTTTTTTTAAAATTCTAATATAATGGACATTTGATATCAAATTTTTGTGGCATAATATGTAATAGGTAAATTACCTTTATGATACCTTTATGATGATTGGATTATCAGCAGAAAGAGTAACATAGCAGAGATATGGCCCTCCTATCATCCTAGCAATGGAAAAAATTACTGCAAATATAACCTGCAAAAAAGATCAATCAATCTTGTCTTAAAGATATAGCTTCGTAGCCGGGGGCGAATTTATGTAGTAATTACGGGGCACGTAAATCTGTGATTTCTTCATAAATTAATAAAACTCCCAATTAATATATTTTTTTCTTCTTTGTTTAGTGGTGCATCCATGTTTTAGAAATCTTAGATTCGGCTCTGCTTGTGGTAACTAATTTGAAGTACGCATTGTACGTGTCAAGCTGAGAAAAGGTGAAGAATTTGTGAATTCTAGGAAAGAAAGGCAATTTCTTCGTACATTTGTTCCATACCATAGGAATTAATTCAAAGCCGAAAAAGGCAAAGCAGAGGCGAATCTAAGATTTAGAGTCTCCGGATTCAAAATGAATGTGATATATATTTTATTACTATTTTATTTTGGTTCCTTCAAAATGGAAATGCATATGAATTAAATAAAAGTTTGAGAAACTAACATCAGCAGCAAAGTTAAGGTCAGTGTCTCTGTATCCAAGTTCTTTGAGAAGCTCCCTTAGGTGGAGAAATGGACTAGAAATCTCTGTTATCCACAATGTAGCAACCATTTCTGAACCACACTGCAATATACATCACATAATAGGGAGTAAACATTTCGTACTTCTAACCTATGTTGCTCGTACTCTTCAAAAATATCGAGGGGTGCATGTCGGATACTTCAAAAGTAGTGCAATTTTTGAGGAATTCAACACAGTCCGAGCTACATAGCTTCTAACTGATTAAAAGATACTGGTTAAATAAATAAATTTCTTAAAAGAAAAGAGGAGTTGTAAGGTAGGAGAGGATATATTTACCAAATTATAAGCAAGGCCAGCTCCAATTCCAACAATGCTCACCAAATGATGAATTAAATTATCAATCTTCACTTGCTTGTCAAAAAGGCAGCATACAAAATCATATATAAGATAGGCTGTTGTCACTGCAAGTGCCTTCCTCTGTTTGATTAAAAATTCAAGAGTCATTGTTAGACCATAACTTCAAAATAGCAAAAACAAGAATTAAGATGGAAAAATAAATAAATACGAGTTTAAGTTATATGCACTGTTATCGTAAGATATTTTTTGCACTATTGGGTAATCGGTTTTATTTTTTTCAAAGTAACAAATGTCACATTCTAGGAAGACTTATCTATGAACATCCTATACGTGACCTGATAATATCGTAAATTTCTTTGATTGAATAGTGTATATAACTTAAATTCTTAGATATATGACTTAGCGTCCCTAATTTGTTATTAGTATAACTCAGCAATATTTAGTGTGCCTTGTCAGGCTATCTTTGACATTTTTTCTTCACTTCCGTTATTTCTTATTTTAAATTGCTTTATAATGCTTTTACTTGAGTCAAGGGTCTATCGGAAACAACTTCTCTATCTTATGAGGGCAAGGTCTACCTACATACTACCCTCCCCAAACCCCACTTATGTTATTACACTGAATATGTCATTTTTGTTATTGTTGTACAACTCAGCGACTCTGGAATAAAGACATATAAACACCACGTAGAGGATGGGCATGGGTATGAATGNCCACTTATGTTATTACACTGAATATGTCATTTTTGTTATTGTTGTACAACTCAGCGACTCTGGAATAAAGACATATAAACACCACCTAATTTGTAAGTTTTCATTAAAATTATGGTTAGAATTTTCAAAATTGGGAATGTACACATCGAGTGTCGCACGGGCCTACACTTTTGAAAGAACTAAAAGTAACGCCTTTGCTTTATTTGTGATGATCAGAAATTCGGTAAACAAAAGCTTCCGCTATGCGCGAGGTTCGAAAAAGGATCGAACTATAAGGGTTTATCGTACATAATTTTTTTTCTGTAAGAGGCTGTTTCCACGGCTTAAACTTGTAACCTCCTGATCAAAATGGAGACAACTTTATCAGTTACTCCAAGGATCCCTTCAAACAGGAAAGAGAAGATCTTCTAATATTTTTAGACCGTCGGCTTATAATGGGTGTTCAAATTTCAGCAGCGATTAAAAATATAATATACTTTTTTTCTTCTCGTCTACCAAAATCTTGGCAGATCGAAACCGACATCCTTGCCGGTAGAGATAGTACGATAAAAATAATCGAGGTGCGCACAAACCGAGATAGAAAATATACCTGCTTGGGAGAAGATTTTGAAGCAAAGGGACAAACAGGGCAGCTCCAATCTTGAACAGAGAGAGAAGCCAAAGTCACTGCTAGAAATGCATGGATTGTAGAAACCAAACGGTTGCAAAAATCAAAAGAACCTTTTGGGAAAGCCTTTCTTATCAATAGAAAAAGTGTAGTCCACAAAATAACTCCATATAAAATAAGAATTATTATTGAATCTTCTTCCATCTACAAAGAGTTCTGTTTATTTTTTCAAGGGATTTCTCAGAATATAAAATGATTATTATTGATACAAATAGATAGGAGATTTCTAAAGAAGAAAAGTTGATGAGTTACAATTAAAGTTGCATTAATGTTTTTCTCATGTGACAGAAATAGAGGTAGTTGGGGAAGTTCATCAAGTAGTTGGAGTTCATTATATCACAAAGGTATCATCATGATTTTGCCATGCCCATTTGCCACCTAAATATGTAACGCTCGCTGGAGCGTGTAGAGGCGGAATCAGAATTTGAACTTGTTACGTATATTTAGTGAATTTCTTAATATATCTACAGGATTTAAAAGCCCCTTACGCCTCATTATTTTTATAACTATCCGTGTATGCTATTTCTATGTGTCAAAGACGGAATTAGGAACATTTGAACTTTATGAACTCCAAATTCTTAAAAAACGAAAGTTTGTAAGTGATTAAATCCTGAATTTGATTTTTTGTATATATCTAATAATTTTTTTAATACAACACAGAATTCGAACTAAAGTTACTGAATTTGACCATGACCTTCAAGCTCCTTCCCTGTGTGTCTGCCTTGTGGAATGAACACACGGAAGGCGAAAAGTGAAGGGGTGATTGACGCGGATGGAATTTCTTTTGACAGGAAATGCTTTTCTCATAAATGAACTTACTCGAGGTATGTTCGGTATGGAGAAAAATATTGTTTGATTTTTTTTATGTTTGATTGGTCAGAATTTTTTAAAAATATTTTGTCTAGAAAAATAACAACAACAACCCAGTTTAATATCACAAAGTGGGGTCTAGGAAGAGTATAATGTACGCAAACTTTACTTCTATCTTAGAGGTAGAGATGTTGTTTTCGGAAGACTCTCGGCTTTAGAAAAACAGTCCCACAGAATTAACAACAGTACATGAGATATCATACAATACAAAACAACAACTAGTAACAACATAAAACTACACAATAATCTACTAACAGAGATACAAGTAAGAACAACTAATACCAAACAATGGAGGACAAGAAACTATAAGATCAGCAATACGAGGACTACTATTAAGAGGAAAATAAGTTGCTTAAAAATGAAGGAAATGACTTTCTTAGTGAAAGTAGGGAGAACAAGTTCTATGACATTCGATATTAATTGTGTTCTCTCCGGTCCTATTCCACAACACATCTCATCTTCACCTCCACTCTCCACCAACCCATAACCCCACCAGCCAATCCCCACCTTTCATAGTATTTGTCTAGATTATATATATATATATATGGTTTTAGGATAATTTTCTTTTGCATACATACCGAACACTAAACAATAACTAAGTAATTTACTTATTTTCGTAAAAATTATTTTTCATTATATCGAATGCAACCTCAATGTGAACTTAAATTAATTAGATCAATATTTTTCGAATAACAAATTTTGAAGTAAAAGTGTATGTTCAATGCCATCAGAAGTTCTTTTCCTATTATAACTCACTATCTAAAGCTAGATCAGTACCAAAAATGATTTGATCTTTTATGACATAGATAGAGATAGTCACCAATAATTGATATTATTTGGACATATATAATTAAGATTAAATTGTTTCCATTTGTCACACTTCCACTTGCTAAGTTTTTAGTAGTCTAGTTTTAGTGGAAGGACCATATATACTGAACATCAACATCTAAATACAACAACAATAATAACACATTCAGTATAATTTTATAAGTGAAATTTAAAAATAATAAGGTGTATGTGTATCCTTATTTTGGAAGGTAAAGGGGCTGTTTCCGATCGATAAACCTTTGACTTAAGAAAAAACATCACCAACATCTAAATAGTCTCACGTGATTCAACTCTTTGGAAATGAAATCATATTTGGTAGACAACGTATTCTTTAATGGTATCAGAGCCAGGTCCATTCCCGTTTGGGCTTCCAGTCCACACTCCAGTCGGGCCTGGGTGTGAATGGGAGTGTTAAAGTAGGTTAAAGTCCCACATTGGTTGAGGAATGGACTGATGGTTTGTTTATATGGACTTGAGCAATCCTCCTCTCAGGAGCTAGCTTTTGGGGTTGAGTTAGGTCCAGGTGTCATATCTTTACAAAATTTTCTTAATAAAAATTTGAATTAATCAAATTTCAATACAAATATAAATAATGATCAAATGTGGACAAAGAAAACACTGGTCCAGTAGGTTGCTTGTTTTTTTCTTTTCTTTTCAAGGCTATGAATAGTGTGACACAACTCTTTAATTTCTGTGTCATTGTCCATATTCTCCATGGATATTTTCAATTGGTAATTGAGTTGTTGAAATTGACATGTCCCTTTCTATTAC
>JACEIK010000384.1:331126-355122 GCA_018107945.1 Datura stramonium | reverse complement strand
ATACGAAGTCAATGGTAGCCCCCATAAACACAATTATTAGTAATTATATCTATTGTTGTTATGGATCAGACTATTCTAATATACGGCTAATTAGCAGATAAGATTAGACTTGGAATGTGTGAAGGATATGATCTAACACAATACGTAGTACACAACAATTCATACCTAAACCAAGTGGTCTCAAGATATATATATAAAATATATAATCGATAAATGGATCGATTGAATTAAATTTAAACGGGATTAAAATGAATTGAGTTAATAAATGAGTGAATTATTGATTTGTAGTTATCTGTGTTAAAACAGGTTGAACTGAAATCGACTAAAATACGGATTATAATCTAATCCGTCCGGCTCTAACTAAGTTTTAATTACTTTAGTCGTTCTTTTATCTATTTTTTTAATTACTAAGATTAAAAATAACATATTAACTAAAATATAATATTTTTCAGAAAAATATTTCGACAAGATTTTTCATGGATCAATTTGGACTAAACATCATTCTAAATTTTAATGGGCTAAAATAGATTGAGCTAACAAATGAACAGGTCAATAATCAATCTAAACTTGAGCTTGAGCAATTGAGTAATTTCATGAACTGATTTTGCCACCTACGCTTAATTAAAAAGAGCAATATATTTTACACGTGGCAAGATGGCTTAATTTTTTTTTTATTTTTTCATAAAGCATGATGCCAATGTATTGCCTATATATGCACCCAAAACGTATCGACTAAAATATCTTCTTTTTTTATTCTATTAATTTCTTCTCTTCTTTATCAACTCACTCTTCTTCGACCTTCAATTCTCCAATTCTTCTCTCATTTCAATCAAATTTCTGTGAACCTACTTTTGTTCTCCTTAGCTTGGGAAGAGCAGTCTGATTATTCAACACTGCAATTTTTAGGAAAAAATTCGAGGTTTTTTCTTGTGGTTTTAGACTATGAATTGGTGATCGGAAAGCTGTTGATTTTTGCAGTTCTGCTGAAGATTAAGAGATCTTTTCTGGAAAACTTTGTGATTCAGGTGTGTAATATTGTACCCGCTTCACTTTTTTTCCATGTTGATTAAACTGATCCCCTAATTTTAAGTTGATTCATAAAATGAAGAAACGGTTTGATCACTCGAAACCATATCTGACCTAAATTTTGTTTTCTAGTATTTTTGTTGATTGTGGAAATAGTAAATTTTGCTACACTGAATTTGAATTTACTCGAAATTCCAGCCGAACAAAGTTCAATTTTTTTTTTTTTAATGAGGTCTCAGCTTTGGACTTTCTAAACGAAAAGGGCCTTGTGAATAGTTTCTGCAATCACTCTATAGTAATTTGTTAAACCAGTTTATGCTTGTAGCTACCAAAAGGAATAGGTGTTAACCGGTAACTTTATTGGTTGGTAGCAAGTATTCTGGAAACTTGTGTGGTTAGCTAAAAAAACAAAGTTCAAACTTTAATTCTCTCACGCATGAAATTAGTCCAGCTGCGCGCAAACTGATATGACCAATGGTGTTAGTGAAAAAACAAAGTTCACAATTTAAAACTCTCTCTCGCGCACACACATTTCGCTACTAGAGTCAATTTGTTGATTTTGAGAGGAAAAACAGACTTGATTAAGGGTGTGTTGGTTAAAAAAAAAAAGAAGATTAAGGGTGTGTTTGGTACGAAGGAAAATGTTTTTCAAGAAAATATTCTCTAGGAAAACAAATGGTTTTTACTTATTCTTTTTGTGCTGATAGACAAGTAAACAATATTATCTAAGACAAAAAGACAAAACTATGAGGATGGAGTGAGGATGGGGTGATGGGTGTTGTGGATGGGGAGGGAGGGCATGGGGGTTGGGCGGGGTGGGTGGTTGAGGTGGGGATGGTGGTGGGGTGAGTGGTTGTGTGCTGACGCGAGAGATAACGCGACTTGCTTCTACTGTCATTGCGGCTCATTTTCCTTATTTTTAGAAACTTATTTTTCTAGCAAATATTTTTAAAAAATTTTTGACCAACCGAACAAGAGAAAACTAGAAAACATTTTCAGAAAATATTTCCTCCATACTGAACACACCATAATTCATTCTTTAAAGATCAAATAAGTATTCAGAAATGCATCATCAAAAAGGAGATTATTTCAGAAATTACATACCATCAATGTAAAATTGCTTATCCCCACCTGGTGCATGACAAATAAATACATAACATTGGTATTTTGCATTATGTTTAGGAGCATCCCTAACTATGGTTAATGTATACCTATGGTTAATGAATTTATACTCTTGTATGATCTCTGCCAGTGTGATCTCTGTGTGTTAAGTACCAATTACACAAAAAAAGAGGTACCTAGTACCAACTGTAAAAGGAAATTACTATTAAGTGATTGGTCAAAGTATAAGAGCAGTTAATTCTTTTGTAAAACCAATATACTGGATTATAATCTAATCATTTTGTAATAGGTTTCAAATTTGGCAAAATGAGCTCTCTGCAAGGGCCTGTTGTTTGCCCTCTGGTTTGTGGGAAGCGAACAGGTACAGTCAGTTCACCAATAGTGAAGGCTAAGATGTTGAGGAGTGACTTCTGGGGGTTTAATGGGATATCTAGACGGCGGGTTAATGTGGCTCGTCTACCACTATCACGTGTAAGCAAGCTGATCCGGTGCAGTTTCAGTTCATCATCAAATGACAATGGTAGCATGGCCGAGAATTTTAATGAAAGCGATGCTGATTATGTGAATTCTAGCGTGGTTGAAGCTGGTATGTTGATTCTATTGTTTAGTGCAATATTTCTGTTTTGTAGTTGACACAAAAGCGGATCCAAGATTTCAAGTTTATGAGTTCCTACAGCGACCTCAAGTTGATGCTATGATAATAACTAAATGCACAGTCAAATATTTATAGATATTTAATAAATTTCTTAATATATATGCATGACCTAAGTAAAAGCTATTGGGTTCACGTAAATAGTGAAAAACCATAGATTGGACTTTCTACTTTTTTGGAAATGGTTTTGCCACAATATAATGAAGAAATATTTGGAATGTTTTCCCTTTCCTTTCTGCATGTGATCCCGTTGTATGTCGCACTTTTTGGTTCTAGATTTCCATGATAGTACTGCTTCACTTAAGGCACAATCAATCAACATTTGAGAAAGAATGAAGTGCTCTTCCAATTCTCAACACGTGTCAAAGTGAAAATGCGGTACAGTTTTGTGTTGACTTCCCTATTATCCTCTGTAGTTGAAGTACGAAGCGGGAAAGATGGTTTCATGATCAAGATGAGAGATGGCAGACATGTGAAATGTGTCCATAACAATCCACAGGGGGTTCATTTACATGATTATGCTCCAAACCCAGCGATTGTGCTAAGGATGGAGGACCGGACTGGGCTGCTTCTTCCTATAATTGTTTGTATGTACATGATTCGTTTATCGTCTTAGTGAGGGTACAGTCGCTTAAGAGTGTTTTCCAAATAAGGCTATCTAACGTTATGTCATTATTTTATGCAACAGTGGAGATGCCAAGTGTGCTGCTCATGGCCGCTGTACGCAATGTCCAACTTGTATGTCTTCCGTTTGATATTGATTCTCATAAGGCAATTCAGCGAAAGTTACAGTAAGCATTGTTTTTATGATGTTACTAAAAGGTACAAATATTTGCTGCATTTCAGGCCAGACCAACAATGTATCAAGTTTTGAAGGAAATGGTCGAAAAGATGGGCTACGCAGTAAGTTTGTTGTTTGTGCATTTGCCAGTAAATGCCACATTTTTTCAAGCTTAATCTGACGGTTGTAGTTTGAAGGTTAAACTTGTTCGAATTACCAAGAGAGAGCATGGGGCATATCTTGCTCAGTTATATCTAACCAAGGTATGTGTAAAATGTACTAGTTGCTAAATACTAACCCAATTGGGTGTACATTTTTGGTAGTATGCAGCTTCACCATCTTTCAAGTGGTTGTGGTAACAGTTAGATAATGATGCTGAGAGTATTAGCTTCGATCTTCGTCCTTCTGATGCAATCAACATCGCTGTGAAATGCAAGGTAAAGTAGTTGGAGCTTGTTGCTTTTTTTTGATACTGTTGATGGTAATGAACGCATTATTATTCTCAATGCATGTTGTAGGCATTTTTATGTACATGCCCATCCTCATTTGCAAGAAACAAATTGCTAATGGAATTGAAAATATTCTTCACTACAATAATACTAGTAATATGATAATTATTATTAAAAGAAATTTTTGTCCCAACTACAATAACCTAAAAACATTGAAGTATCAGTACAAATTGTCAATAATGCAGTTGTTATAGGATAAAATTTTATCCAATTCCGTTGACAATGCAGTCGTTAACAATCCTCTTTAAACCATAAACTGAAATTTTATTTACAATTTGGTATCATAGCTTGGTGGAATTATATTTGTGAACCAACCAACATTGAAGTATCAGTACTTGTGTTGTTTCTAATTTTCCTAGGCGCCAATACAAGTCAATAAGAACTTGGCGTACAGTGATGGCGTGAGGATTGTTGAGTCTGCAGATCCTGCACCGCGCACTGCCACTTCTGACGGCCTATTGTTCAGTGAGCTTGACAAGTAAGTTAATGTTTTATATATATCCTTTTCAAAATGAGTTGCATTTGGAAAGTAAGGGGAGAACTGTTTTATGTTCATTATGCGTATTTTGAATGGAAAATCATCTGTTAAATTGCAGAATGTGTGTTGAAGTGATCAAGCAATCGATGAATTACATAATAACTACATAAAAGGATAAATAAATAACCCTGCTTTTGGGGAAACTACAATTTGGCAATCTTGGTGCCTCAACTGTGATCTATTGATTCTCCTGAATTTGTGTGCCACACATAATTGGATTTAATTTAGTGTACTTATTTGGTTTCTGTTATATTAGTGAATAACAGTAGTTAGATAATTCAAAACTAGCTGAAGGATTTAATGTCACCTGATATCTCTGCTTTCAGATGTGACAACAATGCCTTAGTATAATTTCATTTTTGAACAAAATATAGTTCTGACTAGCATTATGGATTCAGACCCACTGGGCAGCCATCCGTTGATGAAAAGGAGTTTATTCTTGTTCGGAACATGCTGGTTGCTGCAGTAGAAGAACGATACAGAGATGCAGGTAGACTTTATTAACATGTCTACATGTTATTATGTCAAACATTAACATATAACTGTCTTGAGGTCTGCCTTTTCATGCTGTTAAGATCTTTTTGCTTACTTCCTCCGTACTATAATAAGTGTCGCTTTTGCCTTTTCGAGAGTCAATTTGACTAATCTTTGAAACTATATTGGACTAGATCAACTCAATATTTTAAAATTGAAATTAAGATATTCAAAAATTATATAAAAACTACTACAATTTGCAATTCTTCTCATGTCAGTATCCTGTAGCTTCCCTCCCTGACCAATCATCTTTCTGTATTGGTCATTCCTGAGTTCTCTTAATCCCTTTGGGAGGGCGAGAGAGCCGGAAGGAGGAGCTATAGGAGGTACATGGAAACATCTTCTGATGAATACAAAAATGTAAAATTGAAGGTCTAGGTCTGCCTGATTTTGTATCAGTCGGCCTTGTTCACTTGTCTGCTGTTGTTTTCCATCTAGTTGAAAAATCTTGGTTATTAGTTTAGATGTTTTTCTATTTGTTTTTGTTACCTGGTTAAAGCTCTTAACTTGTACTTGTGTATTTGGGTATTGTAGCTCTTTGGAGGGACAAGCTTACTCAACTTCGATCCAACAGGAATGGGACATAGCAGGTCTGTTATTCCAATCTTTTTCCTCAGTGACACAAATTGTTTTGCAAATCCAGTAGTGTCTTCTTCTTCCTTTGTGCTTTCCTTCCTATTTAAATAAGTGTTGGGTTTGGGTGTTTGTTTAACCAAGCTTTTAGGAAGTCGAAAGTGCCCTTCTTTTAGAGAGTTAGAGTGTTTGGCAAAGCTTTTCAGAAAATAATAAGTGTTTTTGCTTAGAGAGTTAGAGTGTTTGGCGAAGCTTTCAGAAAATAATAAGTGTTTTTGCTTAGAGAGTTAGAGTGTTTGGCGAAGCTTTTAAGAAAAAAATAAATGATTTTGATTAGTAGCAGAAACTGTTTTTTAGAATCTGAAAAAAAAAATATTTTTGCCCACAAGCACTTTGTGATCTTGATCAAAAACAAATTGTTGCTCTAGTATTGGCAAGTGTTTTTAAATTAATTAGTCAAACACAAATATATATTCTTTAAAAGTACTTTTTCAAGCACAATGAAATAGATGAGAACTATATTCAAATCCTAGCGGAGACAAAAGCACTAGGTGATTTTTTTTCATCTGTTTTAGCCTTAGTTGATAGAGTTATATGGTGGGAGGTGACAGGTATTTCGTGAAATTAGTTGAAGTGTGTGCAAACTGATCTGGACACCACCTTTTTTAAAAAAAAAAAAAACAGTTTTGATAAAAAATAATCTTTTAGAAAAATAATTCTATTTTAAAAGTTTGGCCACACGGACTATGCATTCGATAAAAAGCTCTTTTAATTTCTTTGACAGGATTGTTGCAGTTTGTTGAAGCAAGAATTCAATATGTATATAGAAGCCATTTATCGGAATCAATATGGTCATCATCTCTGAAGATCAATTATAGCTAATCCTCAAATATGTAAAAAAAAAAACACTTGTGAATATATATTGTATATACTGTGATGCTAATGTAATTATAAAAATAAAAATAAAAATAAAACAAAAAAATTGATTAAACTCATCTTTCGTCTATTTGATCAAAGCTTCTGTGAAGTCAACAGTGTTTATTTTAGAGAATCTGTCTTTTTTTAAATCTTTTTTTGAGTAAAATCAACTTTACTACACGTTAAGATAAAAATAAGTCTCACAAGTAGTATTTCGCATTAAACGTGTTCTTTCATTTTAACATAACTTATCTTCAACAATAGCGCCGTAGTATCCAGTCCCTCACCTCTTCCTCCATTTTTCATAATATTTGTGTAAATTATACATAATTACTTTTAGGATAATATTTTGAGATAATATATTTTACTTAATTTAACTAATACAAAAATAAATTAAAAAATTACCTTTTAATTTTATTTATTTTTCGTACTGATACACCTAAATATATGATTTTTCTTTACAAATATTTCAACCTAAGCTCTAATATTTTTATTTTTTTATTATTACTTTTGAATAATAAATACAGTGGAGGGCAAGTGCTCTTGAAAAGTTAGGAAAGATGATATTTTTTAGTGGTGTCACTCCTCTCTCTTTCTTGACGGATCCCACATTCATCTTGAGCCGTGCCCTTGTTCTTGTCCATTTTGTTTGGAAATGAGTTTTGAGTACTTTTTTGTTGAAATAAATAACTTTGAAATATAGAATAATGTGAATTGTATTATAATACTAAACTCATAACATTGCTCAATTTTATAAATTGCGCAGTATTTTTTTTTGTTGGAGAAAATAGTTATATTATTGAGTCTCTGCTCAAAACCCAAGACTTTTCTCAAAAAATCAGCCTTCTTACCTCAAACATACGATAATTCGTATATTTTACCTTTCATACCTCACTTGATAGGATATTACTGGATAATTATTATTGTTTATAAAAAATATTACTAAATTAGAAAGTTAAAGTGCAAAGGCCAAAATTTTAGAAAAAATAAATAAATTTGAATAGTAATAAAAAGTTATTTTTAAAAGTTGCAAAATAAAATTGTTTCATAAGAACTTTTGAAAATTTTGACAAAACAAAAACTTTTAGTTTAATATTAATAAAAATATTTTTCAAGAAAGCAAAAGAGTGGCTATGTCTCGAAGGTGGGACTCGTGAGAACGGGTTTCACCTGAAAAATATTTTTACTATATATTTTATATATATATATATATATATTATACCTTAGATAAGATGCTCGATTATCCAACTTTAATATATATAGCCACTTCACTACAAAAGGCTATAAGACACATAACCTGTAAGGGATTCTTTGATTGATGGGATAAAATAAATAATAATATTTTATTTAATTAGTTATCTCATTTTTTATACGAAGTTATTAATTTTATCATTTTAACATAAATAATACAATAAAATAATTTTTAGACGGATTAATATTCATTAGCAAAATACAAAATAAAATAATTTAACATTTTACTTTGATATTATTATCCTCATTTTATCGATTAAAATAAATGAAAGAGATTGATTGCTTTTTTGAAAAATACTATCTTAAATTATTTATCCTTTAAAAAGTTAAGGTTAAAATTAAAATAAAAAATTAATTATTTTTAGTATAATTTTTTATTAAAATTATAAAAAAAATTATTATTGAATAAATAGTATAGAAATTATAGTTTTTATATAAATAAATTAAAATAGTTAAAAATTATTTCTGATTAATATAAATAATTTGAGAAGTAGGGAGTAGTGATTAAGCTAATGTTTTAGTACTAATTCTTTTCTTCAGCGTCAAAACTAGGCTTGAGTAGGGTTTATTTATATTAATTAATTAACACAAACACTCTGTCACACTTGTCAAATTACTCTCCCTCTCCGTCACCATCCAAACAGCAAAACAATGGCCGCTATTTTCTTCTCAGTTATCTTCTCTCCGATCACCGGAAACCTCTTTCTTCTCCTCCATTTGGCTCACTTCATTTCAAAGCAATCGTCTCATTTTTCTGGTGTAATCGTGCCTTCTCCGGTCACATTTCCGGCTATTCGCCAACGCATCTCATGCCAAACCGCCTCTTCAGAAACATCTCCTGCTTCGTCCGTTATTGAAAAAGGTCCGTTCCATTTCCTCGAATTTTCCTTTTTCTTTCTTCTGATTAATTTGAAGTTGTCGCATGCCTTGATGAGTTTGTAACGCAAAGGTTTGAGTCACAATAATGCATGGTTTTCACACACAATATCCTGAAAGCCAATATTAAAAAGACCTTTGTATTTGTCTACAGAGTCTAGTTTGTTTAATCCTTCAAGTACTTGATGAGTTATCCATCTAAAGCAAAATGGGTTGGGTGACGATGTGAATGCCGGAATAGATTGTAACAAAAGAAAAAGTAAATTAAAAAAGGCGCTGAATTTATAACTTCCTTGTTTAATTTATTTGTGTGGATACTTTTCTCTTGAACTTCTCTAAAAGAGCTATCTTGTTGCTTATCCTCATATCCTGATCTAGGAAGGCTATTTTTATCATGCTCATTGGATGATTGACCTAATTGAGCTTGTTTGCTTTCGGCTTCATTTG
Organism: Datura stramonium; assembly: GCA_018107945.1. Taxonomy (NCBI): domain Eukaryota; kingdom Viridiplantae; phylum Streptophyta; class Magnoliopsida; order Solanales; family Solanaceae; genus Datura; species Datura stramonium. The sequence continues at coordinate 345,895 of JACEIK010000384.1, read as the reverse complement.
TGATTTGGGGTGTCTGTTTTTGGTAGATGGAAAATCAATTCCATAATATTTTTGTTGATAAAATGATTTTCAGAGTTTGATTACATGAGTTTTTAGAGATGTTTTCTCGAAGGAAAACCTTTTCTGCCAAAAGAGGGTAAGTAAATTCTTGTACTGTGTTCCCCAAGTCATTTTCCCTTCATAGGCATGTGAACACACAAGCCATGGCATTTGCTTCAACAAACATTTAGACGTTTTTGTTAATCTGTAATACTCAGAAAGATGACCAAAACACTACCCTCATGTGCTATCTCTATCTGGCAACTGGAAAGATTACCTACCTGCCTTTGGTCTTTTATGGCCAATCAAACACTAGAAAATGATCCCAAAAAACTGATTTTTTTCCCACAATGCAAAGCTACTCATAGTAAAAATGCAATTTTTTCAGAAGAGCATCAGTGTTGTCAAAGGCGCGCTTAAAGCGCAGATTAAGTCCTAAAGCCAGGCTCAAAACATGTTGAGCACTTCACCTCGCTTAATGTGCGCTTCAATGTCCTTATCAAGGCTCTATGATATACTTTTCCTTGCTAATGGGCGTTTCTTGAAGAGGCAACACTATACAATTAATATTTTACTTTATTTTTTTCAATTTCTTTTGTCCATATATTTGTTATTCTTGCTGTAATTATTAGTCTTGACTAAATATATGTATTTGTATTGTTTGTCCATTTGCGCCTTTTTTCATTAAAGTCCACGCTTCATTTGCGCTTTGCTTTTTGCGCTTAAAGCTCCAACGGATCTTAAAGTTTTTTGCGCGTTTTTGATAACACCGAAGAGCATGCTTGGTGATGGTTTAAACCTTGTCTTTGGATAAATAATGGCTAAGATGTGATCTGAACATGCTCAAACATGTGTTAAGTACAACTTCTTATCACAATCTATTGAGGTTGGATATTTTGACATGTCTTTTAAATTTTCTATTCCAGCAACTGTCAATCAAAAGGACTTTTTACACATCAGTGATTTCGACAAAGCCACTATTTTGAACATCTTGGATCGAGCCAGAGAGGTTAAAGAGTTGCTAAAATCAGGAGAGAGGACATATCCCCATTCACGTGGTAAAACTATGGCGATGATTTTTGCTAAGCCTTCCATGAGGACACGGGTTTCTTTTGAGACAGGGTTTTACTTGCTTGGAGGCCATGCGATCTATTTGGGACCAAATGACATACAGATGGGTAAGCGGGAAGAAACTCGTGATGTTGCTCGTGTTCTTTCTCGCTATAATGATATCATTATGGCTAGAGTTTTTGCTCATCAGGTTTGCATAAAAATTTTGTATGTCGTAGTCTTATAGTTTTCCAGTCAACTTTTTTGCATCTTTGATTAAAGCAGCTCTTGGAAACTCCATATAATAGTTGAAACAAATTCGTTCTTTTTTCCTGGGGGCAGTGACGAGGAGGTTGGGGGTGGTGTGAAGAGAAGACCCATTTATATTTGGTGGTCCTACAAACTTTGTTATGATTAAACATCTGTTGACATTTGCCTCAAGGACATCAAAACTGTCTTTTGTTTTTGTTGTTCCTTTTTCTAGGCTTATGATGATGATGCAAACCATCAATGAATGCTCAAATTTGACCCTAGCTTTATTACTAATTTACTATATTCAGATGATATTGCTGTACCTCCCAGCAAGTTAACTGTTTGTGTAGCCATTCACGTCTAATATTCCTTAGGCGTTGCTTAAATAGAAACGTGGGCTGATTTATCTGTCCACTGAGTGTAGGAAATTCTTTCATTCCCACCTCAAATCAAATATTGGTATCCATTGTGTTTCTTTTCTTTTGCAGGACATTCTTGATCTAGCTAAATATGCAACTGTGCCTGTGATCAATGGCCTGACAGACTATAACCATCCTTGTCAAAATAAATGGCTGATGCCCTTACAATAATTGAACATGTCGGTCAACTGGAAGGAACTAAGGTTAGCTTTTCATTTTCCTGATGAAATAATTACAGTTTATTTATGTGCACCCAGAAGATGCAAAACGAGTACATCTCAATTAAAAGGCATCAAGCTCCTGGACATGTTCACCTGCACTTCTTAACAGAACAGAATGAGTGTACAAAATCCAAAAAGTGTATCTATATTATCAACATTTTTCTTCTTACACCAACAAAAATGGTTCATTAAACATCCAACTTTGACGGTGGTGGATGTGGAAGTTAAAACATTTCAGATTTCTTTCAAATCATCTCAAACATGTTTGGTTATATTGGTAAATCGATTTCAATAATCTAGTGGTGGCTGCAAATTTCAGGTTGTCTATGTTGGAGATGGAAATAACATAGTGCATTCGTGGCTGCTTCTGGCTTCAGTGATCCCTGCTCCACTTTTGTTTGTGCCTGCCCCAAAGGTTTTGAACCTGATCAGAAACAGCTGAGAAAGCACGACAGGCTGGAGTCAGCAAAATCGAGATAACTACGATCCAAAGGAAGTTGTTAGAGACGCTGATGTTGTCTATGCAGATGTCTGGCCAGCATGGGACAAAAAGGAAGCAGGCTGCACATCGCCGTCAAGTATTTCAAGGATTTCAGGTAGGAGCATGAGAAATGGCTCTAATTGTCTATTCAGGTTGTGCAAATAGGAGAATTAAATGCCCATTTCAACCTAACACGAAATGTTCATGCCAGAGAGCTCATTACATCAGCACCAGATGTACCTAAAATACGTCTTGCTATGGCTATCAAGCTATTGTAGCAAGGTTAACTTTATTCAGGGTTTTATGAAAATATTTCATAGGGATGAACAGCTCCAAGTGGTCTTCTATTTAACTTTTCTTGGTCCATGGGATCAACGCTCTAGAACCAGTTTATCATTTAGTGTTGGAGTCGGTGGGGAAGAATATGACACTGAAAGAACCAGAAAGGATGGGGTTCAGTGGAAAACATCTCCGGACATTTGTGACAAAGAGACTCTGTCTGAATGATACGATCCTAGTTGGGGAACTAAGGAATGTATATGCAAAATAACACAAAAATAAAGGATAGTAAATCAATAGATGAGATAGAAGAAATAGGAGATGAGATGGAAGAAGAAAAAGATTCAATCAATAATTGTTGTGATTAATTAACATAGGACTTGATACCTACACCTATCAATCAACATATGAATTAATCCAAGGGAGAAGAGAAACTTGAACTCATTTATGAAAATCTAATCCTAGATTACCCAAGAGGTGTGCAGAGCAAAGAAATTGAGGGAATCCTCCCACTAATGCCTAACATTAACCTAACTCCACAGAAAAAACTACACTCAAAAGAGTTTCTTCATCATTCAGAAGCTATCTTCAAAATCTAATTATGAAAATGGACTAAGACACCATAGTTTTGCCTTTACAAGCCTAGCCACAAAGTATTTAAAAACGAGCCACACCTGAGATCTAGCCATTGTCATAGGTAGGTGCTTCTACAATTGTAGTACTTTTGGACTCTTCCATCCAAGTTATCTTCCATAGATTTCTGAGCACTTTCATGTGTGTCTTCAACCTTCTTCCATCCAAGCTATCTTCCATAGCTTGAGCATTTTATTATCCGGGTCTTCAATGGCCTTCAAGGACTCCATCTTCATTATGAAAGAGTGTATAGCTTGAAGGTGCACTTGAGATTCCTTGAAGCACCTCAAATATGGAAAAAATGTTCCATGGACCATCATTGACTTGATGTTGAGCTCCACCATGAATCCTAATCACCATTGAGCTTTCCAGGATCGTATCAATATGTGGCAATTATCCAAAATTTCTGGAACTTTAATGGGGAGATACTTACTGCATAGGTTCTGTTTGCGCATCAATTTTGTGCATGATTTTAGACTTTCATTGGAAGGGTATACAATGAATCATAGTTCTTTTAATTTGGAAAACGAAGGTTGCAACATATAATTAAGCAAGGGCCTGCTTCACAATCATTTAGATCTGCAATTATGACCAATTTTAGATATTTGTTTTAGATAAATATATTTCCTCTTTGCGGTTAATGTGACCCTCTCTAGTTCTGATAGACAACTTTTGAAGAATCAAATAGCAATTGATAATCTCAATCCATTCCTTTTTATATTCCACAAATTTGAACTGCATGTATTTCATATGCTTGTATTGCTGTTCTATTGAAACATACTGGTCTTTATTTCTTATTATTTCTCTACAGGTGGATGAAGAACTGATGAAACTAGCTGAAAAAAAGCGTTTATGCATTGTTTGGGTTGCTTTTGAAAGAGGAGTGGAAGTTACTGATGGCGTGATTGAAGCACCAAACTCCATTGTTTTCCCCCAAGCTGAGAACCGCATGCATGCACAAAATGCAATTATGCTTCATGTTCTTGGCTTTGTAAATGCCCTTTGTTTGGCCTCTAAAGCAGCAGGGCCTTCTTAGACCTAGCTACCTGTCTTCTCCATAAAACTATACTTTGTTTGGAGCATTGAACAACTTAGACCATCTCTGTGCATATAATTTGAGGTTTTGTAGGATTAATTTGACTCTCATGTTGAAAAATACTCTCTTTTTGGTACGATATTGCTAGAGTTTTTGGCTAATATTATCCCTCATTTATGAGAGGTCTATTTTTATCCCTAAAATAGAACCTGAGCATATTTGTTCCTTTTCTTTTAACTTTGCTAACATAACAATGTTGAACACCAACTTAAATAGATATTTTCTTTCCTGCCCCAACATAGCTTCCAGGTGCACGGTTTATTAGAAATTATTTGTCAAGCAAACCAAAATCAAGTAGTAAACCAGTAGCTTCTAAACTTACTTTAAACTTCATATGCTTTGTCTTCACTTGCCAACACCACAAAACTGAATCAAAATCAAATATAGAGTTATAAATATTATAAAATTATTGTATAATTGAGTTTTTTTTTAAAAATTTGGAGGCGTAAATATACACCGAATAAAAAAAGTTGATCAACAATGGTTTATATATTTATATATATATCCCAAAAATAAAAAATACATCAAATAAAAAAAGTAATAACTAATTTTATTTACACGTAATAAAGTACAATTTTTTTAAAATAAATAGTTTTTAATTATTTAAATTAAAAGATTTTAAAAGTAAATAGGGGTAAATGTGTAATATTATTATTTTAATTATGTATAACCAATACCCACATAACTTATTCCACTTTCTACCCTGCATAAAATTATACATAGATTTTATCATAAGTTATGTAAGTTTTAATCAATAGAATTACTAAACCACAAACCAAAGCATTGTATAACATTAATACGAATAACTTTATACAAACCTACCAACCAAACATTGTATAAAATTAATACATAAATAACTTTTATCTTATTTGGTAACCAAACATGGTATAAAATTAAAACATGAATAACTAAGTTATTCATGTATTAAATTTAGGTTTATCCCGTAACCAAACGTCCCTATGGTGAATTTAAAAACATGATCAATTATCTTCGAATTTTGAAACTATCAAAGATTAAATCCGCCATTTTTAATCCACCTACAATTAAAATGAAATGAAGGGAGTAATTCCACTTATTTAATTTTCTAGAAATAAATTCAGCTGTCTTATCTTGATTTTTGTGCAATATATCCTTAATCCTAGGACAAATATCATCAACATTTCACTTGATATTGTTATCCCTATTTGATTGCATCCTTAACATAAGTATGTACCTTAACTTCTCTAACAGAGTAATAATCGACTTATCTCTAGCCTCAAGGATCATGTTACTAAAATATTCACATATATATTATTGAGTAAGATATCACATTTCACAGTTTTAGAAAAATGAGATTTAGACCATTTAGTAAGTGATTTGTTCTTGAGCCAATCAACAACTTTTGAATCAAAGACCAAACACCATGCGACCATCAAAATACTCTATTGTTGTAGCCCTTACAACCTTCCAAGGGCATTCTTGAGTGAGATACCACTGAATCGGGTCAGCTTGAAGATGTTGTAAAGGAGTCCCACACATAATCAATGACCAACACACGATAATATTTCATTAAATGTTTTAATCAAACCTTTTTGCTTGTCTGGCATGAAGGCCCAAATACTAATAACATCAATGTCTAAAGTTAATCTTTAAATAATTCAAAATCATTTCCATAATATCTCTCTTTCCTTTTCTACAACAGCATATGCTATTGGAAAGATATTATTATTCGAATCAATTCCAACAACATTTACTAATATTGAGTTTCATACATTGAACCCTTAATTCAACAATCATCGACCCTAATTAAATGATCTTTCACCCGCAATTTCCAAAACTGTTTGAGCTTATGGCCTTAATGTATTTTCTTGCACATACGAAGAATTAATTTGGCTTTATTATGATGGTTTCAATTTTTCGTAACGATGAGTTGATTGTATGATTTGATCCGAAATATGCATTCTTGAAGTTAGAATCTCCTAGTTACACCTGGACGGAAAGTTGCTCTTAGTTTGAATCTATCATTCTCGCACTATTTATTTTTTCCTTTCATTAATTTCACGAGGTTAGTTGTTACTGCATATTTGAACTCATTCTTGTTTTCAAATGTTAGTTCTAATGCCAACATTGATTTATCTCCATCTGTTTTGGAATTGAACTTTGGATCTCCTTGATGGTTCATGAGCTATATATGGGCAAATGTTTTTCGGGCTGAAAGCAAATTGTACCGAACTTGTTCAAGAGATAATTTATATTTTTTATGTGATTTACAATCTATATAGAAAATGAATTTACCCGTGCGCATCCGAAAGATAGAGGTGGTGAATTTCATGAGGTTGGTAACCTCCCTAATAGCAGCAATAGTTACTAATTAGAGATATCCTCAACCTTGAAAATTCTAATATTTAAGATATTAAAAAATATTAAAAAGGATTACAAGTTAATTATGCATATGGAATTGTTTGATTATTAATTTAAATTAAAATTTTTAATTATGTGTTTATTTTTGTATTTTAATTAAATTACATGTTTTTTTTGTTTTTTTAATTTATAATTCAATCATGCATTTTTATTTTGGGGGCACGCATATTCGGTATTTGTTAAGTTTGATAAAGTCAATATTTAAAATAAAAGAAAAAGATTCTCAATTTCTAATCAAGACGATCTACAAAGGTATTCATTATAATATATATATATATATATATATATATATATATATATATATATATATATATATATATATATATATATGTATATATTGAATTTTTAATATTTTTTTAGATTTTTAAAAAAATACCTTTAAAAAAAAAGAAAACACTTAAAATCGAATTAAATATCTAAAAAAATAAAAAAAAACACTATAAATTAAAATTTTCAAAATTAAATATTAAATTTTCAAAATTAATTAAATTTTCTAATTTTTTAAAAAATAATTTTGGGGTGTAACATTTATAATAAAATAAAAAGTTCAAAAATATTTTTAGAAAAAATTACAAAAATCAATTGCTATTTATAGTAAATGTAAAACATGCACATAAATATAAAAATATCAAATTTTTAATTTTTTATATATATATATATAAAAGAAGTTTCGTAATCACCAGTCTACAGTGGAAAAAGAGGACAGAGCCATAAGCCCCTTTCTTCCCACTTTGCCTCTTGAAGAGAAAGTAACCAGAATCCGTGCTAATCAATCGATAGTGTTGTCGAGTGAAGATGTTCAGGAACCAGTACGACACCGACGTGACGACATGGTCACCGGCGGGAAGGCTATTTCAGGTAGAGTACGCAATGGAAGCAGTGAAACAAGGTTCAGCAGCAATAGGTTCGATCGAAAATTCACGTGATTCTCGCTTGCGTTAACAAGGCTAATTCCGAACTTTCCTCTCACCAGAAGAAGATCTTTAAAGTTGATGACCATATCGGTGTTGCCATCGCCGGACTCACCGCCGACGGCCGTGTACTTTCTCGGTATATGCGTTCGGAGTGTATCAATTATGGTTATTCTTATGAATCTCAGTTGCCTGTCGGTCGACTTGTTGTTCAGCTCGCTGATAAAGCTCAGGTGAGAAAATGTTTATCAAAAACCCTAGTTTATGTTTACAATTGTTTCTGCTATACTTTTATGTGCGTGCTAGTATTGTTTGTTGATGAAGTGAAATGCTGTATTTGGATTGTGGAAATTTGAGAGGTTAGGGTTTTAGTTTGGATGTTCCATTTGGTTTCCACGGAGGGGTTTAATCCAGAGTATTCCCATCCGTGATCAGTATACTTGTATTTAGTGAAATGAAATGCATTTTAGCTGGGATCTGAAAACAAAAACTGCGAGAAGCCTGCTCATGCTTTCAGGCAGCACAGGTTAGCCTTCTGTTAGCTCTGGGCAGGAGTGCTAGTGGGCACGAGAAGGGAGGAGGCAAAGCTTGTAGTTCGTAATGGAAAATGGAAAGAAAGATGCATTACTTCAATTCATTGTTTAACCACCAGCTCTGACCATGTCCAGGAACAAAATTTTGATCTTCACATGTCCGTGTTTATTACTATGAATTAGCTGTGTTCTTAGTGGCGGAGCTCAGAATTTGGCAAAGGGGTGTGCAAATTTTCTTTTCAGTTGTGTTAAGAGTGTGCAAAAGGGATTTTGAAGACAAAATATAAAGAAAAGCACCTATTTTGCATCCCTCAAAATTGATATACACTCGTAATAGCTAATATTTAACCTTTGTACATCACATAATTTTCTGGAAGGGTGTGCACCGGACCACCCTTCCCTAAGGTGGCTCCGCCCCCATGTGTGTTCTTACATTGTAGCGTATCATTATAAGAGATCACGCTCCTTTCATTTATTACTACTTCAAATCTTCATTTAACCACTAGCTCTGACTATGCCCCGGAACAAAATTTTGATCTTGACATGTCCGTGTTTATTACTATGAGTTAGTTGTGTTCTTACATTGTCATGTATCATTTGTCCGATGTAAGAGATTAACATAGGGATGATACTAGGAAATATGGTCCGAAGAATCTCGATAGCTTCACTCCTAGGTGGTTCTTCAGAATACAACCGTGACCTCTCTNTATGGTCCGAAGAATCTCGATAGTAGTTCCATGAACAATCCTTTGCTTGCGTTCTTTTCATTTATTACTACTTCAATCCTTTGTTTGACCACCAGACCTCAGATCATTCTTTTTTCTAGCTTACCTTTTTTCTTGGCAACTAGGCTATAATATTTTACAAATAAAAAGGGAGGGTGAACGTGTGTTCCATATATTATCTACGCATGCTGCATAAGAGCATTTCTGCACTGGACACCTTCCCCGGGGGCAGCAATTGGACGAGCTCACAGTTCATTTTTTTGGTAACATTCCTTATTTTTCGGATGCATATTCTTAAAATACTCTCGTACCTTAATTTCCAACTTGAAGTTCAGTGCTATTATGAGGATTAAGTGGCTCAGGGAACTGAGAATCAAACCTAAGTTGGTTAAGCATGCACAGTGTTTTTTTCCTTCTTCCCTCAGTAAACTTCTGCATTGCATTCTAGATGTATTTAGTGATAATCTAGTTCCTTTCTGTTACAATCTGAGGAAGATTGCAGTACCTGTGAATTGGTCATCTACTCTATGAAGAGTACCTTACTTTAATTGATTACTGAATCACAGTCAGTAGCTTTAGGAAGTGACAATAGAACAGGTGAGGAGTAGCTGAATGGCCCGTGAATTAGAGATGGGAGGTCTCTCTCTCTCCTAATTCGGCAAATCTTCCTGTGATTAAGTTTAGATATAACATGTTAGAAAAGATCTAGTGGTTGATTGACATAGGTTCTGGGGTGATTTTGCTTGAGATTTTTGTATATTTTCGAGTGAGTCTACGTCTCTGATTCTGCTGATGTAGAGCTTTTGAGATCTCTGATTTTACTGGTTAGAGCATTCAAACAAAGATTTTTCAGAATGTTAGTGCTTTTAGCAAAATGCTGTAATTCTGATACAGCTTTAAGCCTTTAACTAATTGCATATGCATAATGTTTTCTTAGTTGATTTCAGATAGGATGTTCAATTTTTTCCTTCTTACTTCACTGTAGGTTCTAATCTTTTTCTGTGTGTGTTTATTTCCTGCCACCTATACCTTCTCTAAATTGCTATTTTTACAAAAATAAATTCCTGTCAGATGACCCTATTTTGGAGTGATACTGTGCATTATTTCATTGAGTTTCAAAAAGATTGCTATATATTTCTTGGAAGCCCATGAACCCTATGAGATCATTTTTAGACGGAGATTTATTTGCCTAGAAAAGGGGTCATAGAGATTAGAGGTAGGCACTAGGCAGTGTACTACTGGTTGTAGCATAGCAGAATTATTTTATGTTTGACATTTTACTGATTATCTCTTTTGTTTTTTTTAGGTCTTACTATAAATCTAGATTGTTTGAACTGTCTTTCAAATTAGTGCTTTCTTGTTGGTCTCCCTCCAGAAGTATTACACCAATTAGGTGGTAGACTAACCAGGTAAAGAAAATAGCGATTTTCTTGTTTAGAGGATTTGGACGAAGGAGTTCTGTCTAAAGTTTCAACTGCAACCTTCAGTGTTTATTGTAAGCCACAACTATTTACCATAACCTCACTCCTAGACTTGTACAGTTGTACTCAAATCCCTGACTAGCAGAATCTATAGTTTTCCAGGTTAAAGGGATATCTGCTAGATCTCTTACTTATATCATACGCATGCTTGTGTGGATGTTTGTTTTTGTTTCTCTGGATATATTGGTGAATGTGATGCATGCTGGCTTCTTTAGAATTTTCTAATACGATAGTAATCTCACATATTACTGAGGAATAAGGATCTAAATTTTCAGAAAGCCCCCAAAAACTTTGAATTGTATAAATGTCCATAGTGGTTGTGTTGACATAGACACGCATAATAAAACTACACAAAGTAATGTTTAGTTGCCAGTGTTTAGTACGACAATAATTTATCTTTAGACAAAAGGGCGTAAGGGTGTTTCCGTAACTATTAATGCTTGAGAGCAACATGTATTTGCAAGTTTTAGAAATTCAAGGGACTTCAAGTGATACTACTCATTTCGTTAAGTAATTGATGATGTGCCTTGCATGTGTATGTCCTTTATTGTCATGCTCTTATGTTTAATTATATGGGATAAGTTATGTCTAAGTTACCAAGTGGAGGTTTGATAATATTTAGTTTATTAAGAGGAGATTGTAAATGTTCATTGTTTAGCGTATGATTAGAACTTGTGGGCTCACATATTACTTTAGGTTTTCAAAACAGAATGGGAAGAAGTTGCATCTAGGTCAGTTAAATGGTTTCTTTTAGCTTGTGTGGACTGTGATATATTTTAAAAGACTCTTGTTTGTGTGGAAAAGGTACATTGTTTTGGCATGGATTAAGTAGAAAAGTTGGACATTCCAATTTTTGAAATGGATATATTATCTTTTCTACCTCGGTAGGGGTATGATCTGCGTAGATTCTACCCTCCCCAGACCCCACTTTGTGGAATTTCACTGGGTTGTTGTTGTTGTTGATATATTATCTTTGGTTGTAAGAACACTGATCTGTGCAAAATGGTCCTTCCTCTGAGGTTCCTGTTATAAGAATCTATTCTGGATTTTTCCCGAAAATGTTTTTATGGTAGTTGTAGTGAAGAGATCTCTGATAATGGTGAAGTTCTGTTACATTGAAGAAATTGGTTGATCAAAGAGCTACTCTTGGTTTAACAGTTACATGGATGTGGTTGGTTAGTGAACCAGTGCCCTTTCCAGTGGCACGTGCCTAAGGTCATCCAAAACCCTAGATCATGAATGAAACTATGAAGATTAGTTTTGGTTCTTTATTATGTCAGTGGATATTGATCTAGAACATTTTATGTACATAACTGGTGCATCTTCATTGGTGAATGTACATTAAATGACTTGGTTGAGTAAATGCCTTTTAGCTTCTAAGTCTTCCACTTGATCAATGGTTCAAGACTGGTTTAAGGGGAGACTAGTACATTAAATAAAATGTTCTAATTATTGTACATCAATATTTTATAAACTTGAGTACTTAAAAATAAGTGAAAAGCACAATAGTCATTTGCATTAGAATAATGGAAGGCATTTGCATTTGAATGATGGCTTTTCTTCGCCCTCAAAAGCTCTTGAGTTCCTCTCCCTCCCATCCTGTCTAAGTAAAAGCTTGAGGGATAACATTCCATCCCTTGATGTTGTTCCTCTTCTACTCCTTTGCTTGTAAACCCAACTCGTTGACCTTTTTAAGATTAGTCTAGCTTATTCAAAATGTTCAGCATCACAGTCCAACAAATCCATACAATTGACATGAGTTTGCTATTTATCAGAAGATGATTAACGTCCTCCCATGTTTTCTTATAATAGGAAGACCCAACTAGTGCGTTTATTCCATCTTTTCCTAAAAAATTTAGCCTTCAGGACAGCACCCAAGGAGCTATTAAGTTTTTCCCCCCCTCCTCAACACACCAAAAAAAAAATTAAATAAGGAACTAAAAAGGAGCTGCTTTAGAGCATTCGATGCCCAAACAGCAGTTAAAGGAAATTTCGTTCTTTCCCTCTTCAATAACAGCAAATTTCCCTTGTATTACCAAAGATTATCTGATATTTTAGTGTTAAGCAAATACCTTTACAAAATTGAACTCGTTTATTAGGAGATTATTTGAGGTAGGATATTTAGTACCCAATAATTTGTCTGTTTCTCTATGTTGGGTTATAAATTGACATACATATGCTGCTACTTGATAAAGGGAACTATCTGATTTCAAAATGTTGATGCCTCTTCACCTTCTATATTCTATTGACATCTTTTTGGGGCCAGGTTTGTACTCAACGGTCCTGGAAACGGCCTTATGGCGTTGGTCTGCTTGTTGGTGGGCTGGATGAATCTGGCGCTCACCTCTATTACAATTGCCCTAGTGGTAACTACTTTGAATATCAAGCTTTTGCCATTGGATCTCGGTCACAAGCTGCAAAAACATACTTGGAGCGTAGGTTTGAGAATTTCACAGATTCTTCACGAGGAAGTCTGCTTAAGGATGCACTTTTCGCGTTGAGGGAGACATTGCAAGGAGAAAAGCTGACGAGCACGAATTGTACGGTTGCTGTGGTAGGAGTAGGGGAGGCTTTCCACATATTGGACAAAGAAACTATCCAAGGATTGATCAATGAATTTGAGTTAGCTGGTGAAGAAGAAGCCCCTGCTACGACCACAGATGCGGCTGCTGATGCCAAGCCAGCAGTACCTGAAGCGGGTGCCCCTACTGATGAAGGTGCTGCACCAATGGATATATGATCATTCCGTTGGATCTTATTCCTTACATATGCAAAAGTTTCTTCTTGTTAGAATATGGAGGATTCCTTTGACAATGGACGATATTTTCGTGTTGAACATTTTGTTGTGTAATTCTAATTTACTTCTTTTTGTGGAAACACTCAAAGGTTCTCCAATCTTTAGTCATAATTGTACAAGATATTGGAATTTCATGGGACTAACACAAGTTGGTGCGGGAGCATTCGGGATTTTTACTAAGGGGTTAGAAAAATAAAAGCATAATGTTTGGGTTTTGAATTTAGAACCTCAAGATGATTTTGAACCCCTAAACGATTGAGTCTCACCTCTATTCTTATGTTTAGGGGATTCAAAAATTAAAAAAAAAAATTTACATATAAATATAATATAATTTTTTGTCGAATGGGTTCAGATGAACACCCTTCCCCTTAAATCCGTCGTGAGAATGGCATTATCCAGATGTAGTATAAACATTGTAATTTTTTGGAAAAAAGAAAATTGTCAATATGGAGCCATGTTTGCCATTAGAGTTCCCTTTTTGAACAAAATACTTTTCTCTTTGTTCGAAGATTCTATTCAACTTTTGTGTACTTCTCAAGCTTTTACTGGAACATGACTTGACAAATTTTGAAAAGGTCCCCATCTCTTTTGATATCTGAGAAGTCACCAAAGTTGATTATTCTTGCCTGATATTTGAGCAGATGATTGAAAAAAGCTCCTATTGAAAGGCTTCAAAACTTTAATCCGTATGTTAAAGTCTAAAATATAGAAAATCTCCATGAATACCAATCATTTGGATACTGAATTCCTTATCACTGTTTTTTGGTGTATATGTACATAGATTCCTACTGCAAGTTCTCCAGAATATTACTTATAAAATTTTGAGAATAAGGACCCTCCACTCCCAGCATTAACAAAAGAATCCCCAACCAAGTTGTCTAAAAGGTAAAATAACATAAAGATTTTCAGTTCTTATCAGTAGCTAATGTTGTTTGTGACCTCACTTTGCACTCTAAATATGTATCAATGATCCTGCTCTTTCTCATTAAAAAATAAAAAATAACAAACAAGAATGTTAAATCTATAAATATTATTTTCCCATTAATGATAGTACTTTAGGAATTTCTCTTTAATTTCTAACCATTGACTCCCACAATCCCTGTAATAAGTCAGCCCAATGATTCCACTCTAATAGGCTGTTTGTCTAAGCTTTTATAATTCTGCAAAAATATTTCGAAGCAAAACAGTTTGAACACTTACGTTTTAAAATAAATATTTTTAACCTTCAAACGCTTGACTAAACAGACTATAATTGTGACATATATTTCCAATTGCATTTTGAATCCATTTGCTTTGTCCTAGTGCATAGCATAGTTAAAATCACTCTCAAAAAATGATCTAGAATTTAAAATAAGATGATAAACTATATTATCCTATCTTTAATAATTTAAATTTTTTAGATTAGGCGATTGATACAATTTGATATGATATTATAATAAATAGAGATTCTAA
>JACEIK010000384.1:284865-331059 GCA_018107945.1 Datura stramonium | reverse complement strand
GAATTAAAGGTCTAAAATAGATTATGCTATAATTAGGTTTAAGTTGGGCAATTTATATATAAATGATTCGAGTCGTATTAACGGATTGCGTTCCACTAAATCAGTTCCTATAAATTTCTAGGGAAAAAAGGGCCCTAAATCTTCGCACTATCTTTAAAGGATCTAACATATCATCAATGTTAATTTTAAAAAGTCCGAATAACATAGTTCACAATTTCATAAAGGCTAATACATATAAATAATTCAAGTCGAATGCAGTGTGTACTAATGCATTGTGCAATTTCTAGAGAAAAAGGGCTCTAAATCTTCGTATTACCTTTAAAGGATCTGACACACCATCAACATTAATTTTAAAAAGTCCAAGCAACATAAACCATAATTTCATAAAACTATACATAAAATATCGGGGTTTTCACGAGTCAATTTGGTTAAGTTATTGGTTAAAATAAAAATCAAATCAAACTAATCAGTTTTTAAAATTATTAAAACCAAACCAAATCAACTAAAATATATACTTATCGATTTGGTTGTTATCGATTCCAATTTGGTTTGGTTCGGTTATTCGGTTATTCCTCATACAAAAAAAAATGAACAATAAGACTATATGATCAATAAAGAAACTACATTATTAGAATGAATAGATGAAAGAATTTGGTATGTATATGGACCAAATGTTACTTATACATCGCATGAAGAACCATGAAAACAACACCAATATTAGGCATGACACGGTACTTCTTGTGGTTGATGTTTTAACATTTTCATTACGAAAGACAATAACCCAAAATTTTATACATCTAACACAACTTTAAAATATTAAATTAAGTAAATACTTTTTCAAAATAGTAACCTTGAATGCAATGCATTGATTAGTTTTGTTACTTAATTACAAAACATGAACTCTATTTTCTCAACTCAACTTTCCAACACAAAAATAAATAAAACTCATGGAGGTAAAAACAATCATCTTCCTCAATTAAACTTCATCAGAGAAACACCGTCGCACCGTCATGAATCAAAGACCAACTGACTTGTTCTGCTATTTTTTTAGGTTTTGAGGGAAGTGAAGTGACTCAACCATGACCTTAGTACTGGAATTTTTTTTATTATTTTATTAGGCTTGGACCCAATATGAGCCTTCTTATTTCTCTTTTGGTTGCACACTTATAGTCTTTTATTTATTAATAAAATTTGATAATACAGTTAGTAATAAAAAAATAATATATTATTTTATCATTTGATTCGGTTATTTCTCCAGTTATTTTGAACAAAACCAAAATCAAACCAAATATTATCGATTTTTAAAAATATAAAATCAAATCAAATAAAAATCGATTTATTTAACCAGTTTGATTCGATTTTTACCCAACTATGAACACGCTTAATAAAATATCCATCCATGATTACCAATCATAGAGAAGGGGGATCTATAAGAAAAACAAGACAAACTTTAGGGGAAATTGTGGGGATTTATTCCATATCATTTTCAAATGACAAGATTCTTAAATACTACAAAACTGTTGTTATATATAGATTCCTATTGCAACTTTTGCAGAATATTTAATTTACCTATGAAATTTTGAGAACCAGGGCCCTCCACTCCAAACAACTTGTCTAAAATGGGATATTTCTCCCTCTTTTTGACGATCTTCAAACGCTTCGGAATGGAGACGGAGTTAAAATTTAAAGTTATGAATTTTAAATTTATAACTGAAACTTTAACTTATTTTAACTAATTACTAGATTTATGCATATTGAATGACTGAGTAATTATTTGTAACATAAAAATCACTCAACTTAATCAAATATCGTATAAAATCACTACTCCACCATGAGCTGCCAAAGTACGTTCAGCCAATCGTCATTCGACAGCATAGTCCTTGATTAACTTGATTGATCTGATCAGATGCTTGCTTTTTCCCAGCAAAGATACCGTTTACAGCTCAATCCGTAAGATCACACTAGTCAGTACAGGTTTTTTTGAATTTCATTTTCCACGCTGTTATTTGTAACAAGAAAAGAATTACTCATTCTTACCTAAGAATTACATCTAAGTCACAATCTTTGTTTTTTATAACCAAGCCTAAGTATCATGTAAAATATCTTTTTTATTTCCTTCTATCAATTTTGAGTGAAGTGAAAAACACACCTAAAATATCATAATTTTTTGAGTTTTATATCCGAACTATTAGGTGTGTGAGTTTCCTACCTCAACTATCTCCAAATGTTTATCGAAACACACCTAGACTATCAATTGCTCACTTTTCCTACCTGATATTTCAGGTGGGAAAAGTGATCAATTGAAGTTGAAATGTGTTTCGATAAACATTTGGTGATAGTTCAAGTATGAAAAGTAAACACTTTATAGTTCGGATAGGAAACTAAAAAAATCTGAATATTTTTGTTTAAAAAAATAATTTGATGACTTTCGTGATACTGAAATAAAATTGAGTGATTTTTAGTTATAAAAAATATTTTAATGACTTTAATGCAATTAAATAAAAGTTGAGTGACACTCCAAAAAATCAAAATAATTCAATCAGTCTTTGAATCAAGATTGATTTTCTTTATTTAGGGAAACCTTTCCAAAACAGGAAATAGAATTGTTAGGCAAAAGTAGTGTGTCAATTCAATTAGCTTGAAAGCCATTTTACTTGTATCCTGGTAAAACATAAGATATTGTCTCAATAAAGAATCATATCAGTCCTTAATCAGAGATGTCGATCTTTCGGGCCAAGTTTCGATATGAAATTTTCACAATGCAAAACTTTTTCACACAAATTCAATTTTAATCGAGTCTCGATACGAGTATCAAACAACAGGGAAACCAAACTAAAAGAAAAAGAAGAATCATATTCTATTGTACAACATGTACATTCTATACAAAAGGATCTACTTAGATTCCAAACAACTGGAACAAAAGTGCCTAGTTGGGTGTGTATATATACACACACATATATATGATATTTAGTCTACCCAAACTAGTTGTTGCAGAACGATACTCCCTCCGTTCAAAATAAGTGGTGTTTTAGTTTTTTGATTTTGTTTTAAAATAAGTGGTATTTTACGTAATCAAAAAGACATTAATGATGCTCTTCCAATTTTACCCTTATTTAAGTGGAGAGAGTTTTACATAATCAAGAAAATATTACAGAATTACATCTTTTTCAAGATATTTATTAGGGGTAAGTGGGTAAAAATACATTTTTCTGTCTAGGAATGAGTAGTTTTCTTAAGGGGTGTGCCCAAACTAAAAGCACCACTTGTTTTGAAACAGAGGGAGTGTTGTTAATTTTGATAAAAGTTTTACTTAACATCCCTCAAAGAATTAATTCTAAGGAAATAAAAAATCTTTTATTATTTCTCTAATTCTAACCATGGTCAAGAAAACTTTCAAAAAACAAATAGAGGTTAGAAAGGTAATTTGATTTTGTTTTATCGCTCGTTTAATAGAAAATAACTAGAGTGCATAAGCTTCTTTAGAAATAGAAATGCGTACTACACGAACTCATAAGTATACCATCGGAAAAAAAAGTGAAAACGCATATAAACAAGATACCTAAAAACAAGAAGAAGGAAAAAGATCACATAGAGAAACTCCCGAACATTTAGCAATCTAGATATGTTGATACATCAATAGTGACCCAATAATTGCGATAAATCATTTCTTGAGAGTTCAATTTATATTCAGAATGATTATTTCATGATTGTCTTTTGTACTCCGAAGAAGCAAATCTTGATCGAATAGAAATTAAAGGGGACTGACATAGATAAGACGTCATTGTATATATAAAATAATTATTATAACATTAAAAATCTGGATGATCACGCGCTTTAAGTACTAGTATAGAAATAAAATTAGGGATCTAAATCCTATCCACCAGCTAGCTATGTAGGTGATCCACTTGCTGATGATACTATAAAAAGCAAGAAAGATACTTCAAAAATAATTAATTAAAAGTCTATCCTATTTTTCCCTCCACATGCATCTTCCCATTGGTCTTCACTTCATATTGACAAGAATCACATTTATGTGTAACTAGATTCCCTCCTAGAAAAATGAAAAGATATATATTCCCCAACTTGTTACTCCCAACACTTCCTCTTTCATTTTTTTTTTAATGACGGTGGTATCTGAGCCAGAAAAATTATACGTATCTCAATAATTTTATAAGATGTTTATAATTTTTTAATTATTATAATAGTAGAATACTGTTTCATGTCAACTTGTCTGCACCTTGATATAGTTCTATCATGTAACTTTTACCTCCAGTAGAGGCGGAACAAGAGTTTCAGTTATGGCTTGGGCAGGTAGAATGTTGAACAGAATCCGGTTGCTTTGGCTAAAATCTTGTATTGTGTTAAGAAATTCATTGAATATGAATAAATAAATTTATTCAGAACTTAGTGTGCTGCCTCTTTTAGAATTCAAAATCTACAAAGTACTCAAAATCTGGATCTGTCTCTATCACTGCCAGCATAAATACCGGATATAATTATATTCTATCCACCAAAATTTAGACGAATTCAAAGAAATCATCGCCTAACACATCTTCTAAACATAAACTCGTCATAATTTTCATTCCACTTCATTGACGGTCAGGTTGACCCCACCTTGGATGCCACCATTCTCCTCCAAATATCCTATATAAATAACCTTAGCTTACCCATCTTGTCCATACAAATCCCCTTGACTTATAATTCCTATAACTTCTTCTCCTTCTTCCAATTCAAATTCTCAACACACAATTTCCTTCATTCCTCAAAAATGGCCTCTAATAATTGGACAACAAAACAAAACAAGAAATTTGAGGAGGCATTAGCTTTATTTGACAAGGACACTCCAGATAGGTGGCATAATATTGCTAGGTGTGTTGGTGGAAAATCAGCTGAGGAAGTGAAGAGGCACTATGAATTGCTTGTTAAAGATGTCATGCAGATTGAAAATGATCAAGTCCCTTTGCCCAATTATAGGGCTGCTGCTAGCAATGGCAGAAATTATGCTAATGAACAAAGGTATTATTCTTAATTAATCTTTTTCATTAACTAATATATACCAAAGTGATAGCCTGGCAGTGGCGAAGTCACGAATTTAACGACGAATATGTGAATTTTCTTCTCATAATAGTTAACTTTTAGCCTTTATACACAATATAATTTTTCTGTGAAGGATCACTCTAAGGTGGCTCCGCTCATGGATAGTCGCACATTTTCCATTTTAAAGCTGGATTTAATTTATATTCACTTATTTCTACTAAAAAATCCCTAATTTCCGACGAAATACGTCTCGTCGGTTAGGGATTTTCATCCCTCAAAAACGCTTCCAACGAGCCATTTTCCGATAGATTAATTTCATCAGAAATTATTTCATCGAAAATTAGCGATTTTCTGATAATATTATAATAATACAATGAATTTTTTTATACTATCACTGAAATTTAATTAACTTCATGCACGTCATATGCCTTATTTTTCATATTACTAATTTCACTTATTATAGACACTTGCCTATAATTTTCTTTATTTGTATTCTTCAAAATATCGACGATTGTATATTGAATTCTTCAAAAGTAATGTAACTTTTGAAGATCTGACATTAATGTATTAATATTTTTAAAGAATCCAAAAAAATATAGCATGAATTTCAAAATATTCATGGTATAAAATATTTTTTCTATTATCAGTAAATATAAATTAAACCTTATGATAATTTATCTTTCAAACATCAACATTCACAAAGACTTTTTGAAACATTGTCAAAATTTCATATATTTTTTTTCAAACTTCAAAGTATTTTAATTTTTTTAGAAACTGTTAACTGTCATTATATTATACGCTTAATTAACGGGTATATTAATGGAAATGCTGAGGCTTTACTATTTTTGGGAGGTTTTCTTGCCAACTTAATAATTTGAGATAATGATCAAAAACACGTCTAATGAATTATTATTTTTTTTACGAATTTTACACTCTAATTATCAATTGTTTTTCTTTTTATCCGAACTATCGTCATCTATGTATTAAAATACACCTAGCTGAATAGACGATGATAGTTCAAGTATAAAAGGAAACAACTGATAATCAAAGTGTGAAACTCGCGAAAAAATAATAATTCATTAGATATGTTTTTGACCATTAACTCTAATAATTTAATTTAACAAAAGAATAATCACATGATATATATAAAATTTAAATTGTATAAATTAATTGTACATAATAGTAATATCTTCGCAATAAACTCGATACGATAACCTGAAAAATAGAATAGCAACCTGCTATAGCTCTAGCTAAATTGCACTTTGTGTGAATATTATTTGAACTTCGAATGTATATTATAATAATTAAGTAAATACTTAAAACTTCCATAATTGTTTGATTTTTGATATTTTAGGAAGCTATAAAATGTTACCTATAATTATATTTAAGTTCCTAATTAAGCAATCCCACATGAAATCCAATCCTACTTATTTAAGCTCTAATTAATTACCCACATGAAATCTAATCCCACTTGGTTTAGAGCACATGCATATATATTGTCCTACATCTTAATTAATCATATCATCTCTGATCACAAAACAAAATTGTTTTTAATAATTATATCTTGTCTTGATAAGTATAATCACATGATGTAACATATATTTTAAGCACTTTATATGCAAATTAATTTTCCATATATGGAAGTTAATACTTTTTTTTATTTAAGAGTGATGAAGGGTCGAAATACATTTAAAGTATCTAGATTTATGAGTTTTTTTTTAATCGAACTATCAAATATTTATTTTTTCTATCTGAATTATTACCAAATAGTTATCAGAACACACCTTAACTATCAGTTGCTCACTTTTTTTACCTGAAATATTACCATCATTCAGGTAGAAAAAGGGAACAACTGATAGTTTAAATGTGTTATGATAAATATTTGGTGATAGTTCAGATAGAAAACTCACAAACCTAATAATTCATGTATAAAACTTTAAAAACCGTAATACTTTAAACGTGTTTTTCTTTCTTTCACTCTTTATTTAACTATTGTTTATACTGATGAAGTAAAATCAATTTATGCTATTAGTGTTATTTAATATGTTATATCATGTTGCCTATCTTATCTTTTAAGTTTTTTTTCGCTTATTATAAATAATTATCAAAAATTAATTTTCAGTGACTCAATAGTGCAAAATTACTTTTTTTAATTTTTATTTTTTAAATTAAACATTTTTTTTTTTGCTTGAACAGGCTTCTGCAGAATCTGAGGTTATAGTGAGAAGAAAATTGCCATCAGAGTATATCTGTATAAAATGCAAAAAAATTAAAAATAAAAATAAAAATGGATCTTGTATTTACTAGTAACCTTTTTTATATGTCCATGTCTATTTTATTTGATAAAATGTATATTAAAGTATGTTGCTAAAATGCATAACATGTATGGGAAATAATTATTATACCTTGCTTCTTTTCTCTAGATCTTTATTTTTCCTATTGATAAGTAAAAGTATACATTCAGATTAAATAGCTTAAATCCATGTCATCCCAAAGTAACACTATTAAAAGAAAATGTGAATTTAAATTCGTCGAAATAAAAATGTTCTCGATAAATTTTTATTCAGACTGAAAATTTCATATTTCAACGGTGTAAGTGTGGCGAAAGCGTCTATTAAAAATTTACGTTAATAAAAGAAAAATATTTCTATTGCTTTATTTAATATATATAAATTATAAATTTAAAGTTTAATAATTATAAAAAATTAATTCAAATTTTTTAAATTTTAAATTCGTCCCTATAATCATATTTTTAATTACATTTAAAAGAAAATATCCCATCAGTCCAAAACCAATGGAGTTGGGGTCAATACATCTAATTTTCGACTTGACTTCAAATATTAAAATGAAAAATAGAAAGAGAGAATAATGGGATATTCAAACATGAGGTCAATATTATCTATTTTATGATTTTACTTTCAAATAATAAAAGTCATATATATACATCATTTATCCTCTTATAAGACTTTAAAATTGATGATTTAAATATGTCATAATATTTATAATATAAAAATGTATTACTAAAGCTAAAATAAAAATTCAATTTAAATTGTTACCAAATTTAAGAATATATTATTATTTTCGTAATGAACTAATAAGGAAATATATATTTTAAATAAATGGAGTATCAAACTCCATAAGATGAAAGTTATGCTTGATTTATGAGATTTTTATGATTATAAAAATATTTTTTATATGTTTTATATTTTTTTATAAGTTTAAAATAAATTATTTTCATGTTTGTGTATATATATATATATATATATATATATATATATATATATATATTAATAGACTATAAAAATAGCGGATATTATATAAAATGAGGTGACTTTTTAATTTGAGAGAGTCATTCTTGGTGTTTTATAAGTCAAAGATAAAAATATATATGAATTAACTATATTATTAAGTGATAAGGGTGTATATAAAAATGTATCATCTATTTATAGATTAATATAAAAATTTTTATAAGTAGCACTATTAATTAATGTCCTTTTTATAATATATAGTGAAATCCTTTTTCAAAATATGTAAGTATTTTTTCAAAGGAAATGTAGTTAAATACATTGTATTCACATATATAGAATATTTAATTCTAATTGAAATGCTTGCGATTACAAAATCTCATTTTAATTGTATGTGTATCTATGTGTTTTTCAAAGTAAAAGTTGAGTGTATGTGTATGTATATATGTAGGGCATCAATTGTATATGTGGTCAATTGAATTCAATGTATGCGGCTCTCAATTTGTACGTCTTTGGTCAGGCGCTAATGTGAAGGATATGTAAAGTATATATTATTGTATGTTTGGGAGAACCAACACCTAAACATGTATGTCATATATTTATAATGGATATTTATTGTCATCTCTATTGAAAAATTACTCATTATTAGATATATAAATACGTATCTTATATATCTATTATAAAAATACATGATAAAAAAAATAAAAAAAATAAAAAAAATAAAAAAAATAAAAAAAATAAAAAAATTTTTTATTTATTTTAAATTTAGTTTTAATGTTAAAATAAATGATATTTTCATCTTATTCATTCTCTTTTTTAATCTTCACCACAACTACACGTCTTCAATCGATGGGTTCCATGTAGAGCTGATTAGATCCAGTAAGCCCAAGCAGGCTAATCTGTGGACCATGAATAAGGAAAAGACGGGGCAAATGCATAAATAGCCGATTTTTGGGGCCATTATTTAATTTATAGCCGCGATATATATATATAAATTTAGCCATCTCAGAAATATATGCGAATCGAAGTTACAAAATTCATGTTTCAACTATAATGTTGGCATTTCACTAGAAGCTCAACCTAGAGTTGATCGACCAATTTCCCACATAATTGACCCCTAAGCTCGGAGGAATTGAAAGCTGTTGCATCTTTTCTAAAGTGACATTCTCCCTTCCCATCTCCGAATATGAGAATTTTCTTCCCGAGCTACAGAACTACCAATTCTATTAGAAAATCAAAAAATTATTTTTTCAAAATAGGCGATTTTAAAGGCACATCAAATAGGCTTAAGTAAGCGGGAACCTTCATTGTTCAAACCTCCGGAGCTTCATTCAACAAGGTCTTATGCATTTTGTTTCATCCTTTTATAATAAAATAAATTTTCAAGATGTAAATCGAGTTTTTTTGGGGGATGAACACGCTGTTTTTTTTTTTTTTGAGTTGAGTCTTGCGAAAACAATCTCTTTATCTTTTTAATATAGAATTAAAGATTATACGTACACAATTCTTTTTTAAAATCTTACTTATGAGATTATGCAGTTTATGATTATTTTTGTTTTTGGATGGACATGAAATTCCTATCCCTTTTATGTTGCAAAGAAAAGCCATAATCACAGCAGCAACCACGCTTTTATATCCTTATATTTGCTATTACTGACTATTAATTAAATAATTTTAATAAATCAAATATATCTTAAATAATAGGATAAAAACTAGCTATAAAGTGAAATTTATAACACTAAAAAAATAAATGAAGTAAGAAGGTATTATTAGAACGATGCACTTGAGTTACGTAGTGAAATTTATAACACTAAACTTGATTCAATGTTTCTTGGACTTTTTGATATTTGGATAGTTATTACGTGTGGTTTTATAATATATCGTATTATATTATTTTTATGAATATAATGTTTTATATTTAAAAAATTAGAATATAAATTATAAATTAAAAAAACAAAAAAAACATTTGAGATAGTCAGTTATATGAAATTGGAAATTAAATTATGATTGAAATAAAAAGTGATAGAAAAAGATAAAAAATATTAAATAATAAGTAAAGATAAATTTTATGAGTTCTGAATTTGTCATAAAATTATAGCTTAATGTAGTTATTCAGAGTTGGTGATTATATATTTATACATATTTAGTTATTTCTTTATCTATAAATAAAAAAATCTAAGCAATCAAAACTTATGCATCGCGGAACAGAAATTCTTTAGGGTCACGTGGAGTATAACTTGCTTTGAAATATTATGATGCAAAAATATAAATTTTATACATCGCGAAAAAATGTTTATCTTGAGGACATAATTAGAAATACCGGCACAATAAAGTAAAAGTAGAAATGGCCATAACACCCATAACGAGGCCGATGAATTTTAGAACTGTTTACATAATTTGAACAATCCTCTCCTTAAACTAACATTTAGAATTGAATTATATTCGAAATCACTTTAACAAATTATAATCTAAAATAAAATGAATAACTTATTACCTAGTTTAAATTATAATTAATATTGTTAAATCTTATTGGAATAATGATTTGAGACGTTCCTCCTCGATCATTGCATTATCTAAAAGAAAGTAGCCACGCTACATGAAGTATAAGTCCATTTGCATACTCTTAAGCTGAGACAAACTATGGTGACACTAATTAAATTTATCGTCTTCATTTTCAAATTTATTTATCGTAATTAACTTAATCTTTTGAATATATTATGGCCTTACGTGGCGAGAAGAGGGCGATATCGAGACCTTCTGTTTATGTAAGCTTTCGGAAACATATTTATAGAGTAAGCTTTATCGTAGCGATGATTCTTTTCATTCGGCACCGTTAAATAACTAAAAGATTGACTTTTATCTAAAATTGCTCGACGGATGAGTCTCGCAATTAAACTCTCATACGCGCTTTGCATTATCATATATTTACATGTATTTATGAGACAAGAGCGGGTACTTTATTTTATCAATATACTCCAATTGATGGAATAATTGAATTATTCATAAAAGAAACGAGCTATATTTTATGGCTTATGAAAAATTGATTGTTAGAATTGTTATGTCTCCTTCTTTTTTCTTTTTTAAATTTAATCAACAAGAAAATAACCACCACAAAAATAAAAAAAATAAAAAAAATAAAAAGTTAAACAAAAAAAAAAGGGAGAAATATCTGCATATAATACAGGTGAATAGTAAAAAATACATTTGGGGTATTACGGTTTTGAGTTTATACTTAAACTATTAGGTGTACATTTTTCATCTGAAATATCATCAACTATTTATCAAAACACATTTTCTAATATATAATTGTTCTACTTTTTTACCTAAAATATCACCATCGTTCCCAGGTAGAAAAAGGAAATTACAACTAATAGTTAGGTGTGTTTGATAAACATTTAATGATAGCTAGTTCCGATAAAAAATTCGCACACCTAAATTCAGATATAAAACTCAATAAACCAAAATACTTTAAAGCCACTATTTTTCACACGACAACCTATAATATATTTTAGAACATTTATGCCATCTAAATGTGGTTGGAGAAAAACAAAGTTGCTACAACAAAAAAATAAATCAAAAATTTATTAAGATTGGACAGATGAAAACAGGTTATTGATCTATTTTAAAAAAATATATTATGCAAAAATTTCGAACTTACTAATTTGGACATGAAAGTGAATTAAGAATTTAAATAAAACATGACCATAAATAATATAACTTATTTTTGAACAATATACAAACTTAGTTGAGTTTGAGATAACTTTAATTCAATCATTAACTTCAAGTTAGTTTCTGCTCAAATTTGACCTGAACCACTAATGGATAGTTTATCTGGCAAAGTAATTATAAGATCACATAAAATTGAATGTAATTGAGTAGTAATTATACTTTTTAATTTGCAATGAAAATATAAAAATTGATGATAAGTGATTATTTGAGAATTTCTAGCAATTAATTGCATGATGTAATTATCATTTTTTTTAAAAAAAAATTCTCTTTCTTTTTTCTTAGATCTAGAAAAGTATGTTGATGAAGTCCACTTTGAGCATTCTAGGGAGATATTTGAAGGCTAAGGAGTGTACTTGTAATTTATGTTAGAGCTGATTAAAGAAAGCATTATGATGGAATCAGAATGCAGGTGAGAATAATGGGGAAGGAATATTCGGAGCATTTTGCAATAGTGATGAGATTACATCATGGATCAATTCTTAATTAAGCTGTTTTATTTGCCTTGGTGATGAATGAGGCAAGCCTTGATATATATTCAAGGGAAGATACCATGGTGTATGTTTTTGCGGATGGCATTGCTGACCCAGTTGACAAGACACGAACCCGAGTTATCGCTACGATGGAGGTTTGGAGACAACTTTGGAGTCTAAAGAGTTCATGTTGAGTAGCACTAAAAATGAAGTACTTAGACTAGTAAAAATTCATTGATGTAGCTCACGAAACAAATGTAGGTGAGAAATTAATACATAAATCATCTCCTAGAGAGGAAGTTTCAAGTACCTTGGGTTAATAATTCAAGGAAGTGGGGTAGATGAAATGGAGGCTAACATTGATTTCTTGTGCAATAAGTTACCACCAAGATTTAGATGTAAGTTTTATAACGGTTGTTAAAACGTTGTTGTACGGGGGTGAAGTGTTGAGCGGTCAGAACTTTACATACAAAATGAGAGTAGCGGAAATGGGATGTTGAGATGGATATATGGGCACACTAGAAAAGTTAGGATTAGGAGCAGAATGTTTCGTACAAGGTGTGAGTGATTTCTGTGGTGGACAAGATGGGGAACAAAGGTTGAGATAGTTAGGACAAGTAAAGAGGAGATACATAAATATCTCAATGAAGAGGCGTGGTAGGTTCTTTATGAGTCAGGAGAGAGAGTGAGATCGGTCAAAGAAGTATTGAGGAGGTGATTAGATGGGACATAAAACCCTTGCGGCCTCTGCAGAAGTCATGACCCTAAATAGGAAGATATGAAAACAAGTTATCAAGTTACCCATGTTTAATCATGTTTTCAAACTTCATTAAATATTAATTATTAATATTATTATATTACTTTCTAACTAAACTTATTCTTCAATTCTATTATTATATTGTTGTTTTATTGTTTTGATTATACGTTATTATTTATTATTGTTATTGTTCTTTTTCCTACTATTTTCATTATAACTCCTTCACAATTATATTTTCTTTTTTAATTAATTGTTGTTAAGCTTTACTTGAGTCGAGGGTCCTTCGCAAACCACATCTCCACTCTTATAAGATCCTACGTGCCACCCTCAACTCTATTCTGACATGCGAACATATTATTTAAATTTTTTAAAGACAAAGTTAATTTATTTTCTCCCTATTAAATTAGTTGATTTATGTAACCGATGCACAACTTTTACGAGAAAATGACAAAAACAACCCGTTATGATTGAAGGTAGATTCAAAATAGTGTTTTAAGAATATTTGATTCTTTAAATTTATTAAAAGTTATCATTGTTATCCCGATCAAAGATTTATTGAACTCTACTATGTTAAATTTGACAATAACAATTAAAAATAAATAAATTTAAGCGGAAACCATTGTGACATAAATTTTATATTTTATCTTAATTTATTTCTAGAGTATTTTCTTTTAAATTGGATATATGAAAAATGTGAAAAGAAGGCGTTATAAGATGGGAAATTGAACTTTTACAAACGAGGTGAAAGTGAGATGACGATCAATTGAACTATTGAGGGTCCCTCATTTGTAGAGTATGATGTAGCTTTTTGGGGTTTTATTTATGCGATCTTTTATATTTTTTAGTGTCTTTAGTGAAATTTTTCTATTGTATTTTTTAAGGATTTGATGTCACTTTCTTGTTCTTTATGGTTAAATTTCTTTTTGTTTTTACAATTATTTTTGTCAAATCTAAATAATATAAATTGTTAATTATTTGATGAAAAACAAAAATGTTAAACTTTAGCAAACTTGAAGGACCAAAAATGAATGGGACATATTCAAGGAACTATTTTGAACTTTTACCATCTTATTACCGCCTAAATTATACTCCCCTATTATTAAAATAAATATTATTTTTATTTTTTTATTTTATTTTAAATCACAAACAATTTAAGAAACAACATAAAAAATATTAATAATATTTTTTTAATAAATCTTAAAATTTGAAAAAATTAAAAAAACTAAAAAAAATAAAAAAAATAAAAAAAATAAAAAAAATAAAAAAAATAAAAAAAATAAAAAAAATAAAAATATTTTTAAAAAAATTTTTTTAATTTTTTTAATTTTTTTAATTTTTTTAATTTTTTTAATTTTTTTAACTTTTTAAATATTATTTATTTTAAAATGAATTATTAGTTGTAATATGCTAGATTTGCTACTGCTATACTCTCTGTCTGTCTCTCTCTCTCTCAAGTCTTGTTCACCTTAAAACGACAAACACCAAATTTTATTTTGCTAATTGGAGCATTCCGATGAAGATATTACTTGTCTGAATACCAAGAACGTCGTGTTTCTGATCTATTACTGGTAAATCAATCTGGGTTTTGAATTCTTGAACTTTAGCGAAAAGGGTCTGCAGAGAAAAAAAAAAAGAAGGAAAAAAAGAGAGATGAGTTTCAGAAGAGAGTAATGAAGATGGGAGAGGAGGGGATCTGAGGAAACCATTTTTGCATACTGGAAGTTGGTACCGTATGGGTTCAGCACAGACTTCCAGCATGTTGGGTTCTTCTCAAGCCATCCGTGATAGCTCAATTTCAGTTCTTGCTTGTGTTATGATTGTTGCTTTGGGTCCCATCCAGTTCGGTTTCACTGTATGTACAGCTATTCTTATTCCCTTACTTTTTCTAATTCAGTTTCCTTTTTCTGCTTTGACAACTGCAATTTCCTTAAAGATGATAAGTTTGAATGAGAATTAAGTGTTTTACTTTTCTGTTTTAGTGGTAAAAGGGATCCAATTTTGCTAAAGGTTGAGTCTTTATTGACATTCTTGTTAACTTAAATTTGTAGTAATTCTGGAGATTGAAGTTTCCCTTATGTAGTCTGCAGTTTCTTGGCTGGTATGGGAATGAGAATGAATTTTGTAGTTTTTTATAAGTGATAAAGGATAAATTTGGCTAAAGGTTGAGTCTTTACCGGCATCCTTGCTAGCAAATCTCATAGAATTTCTACAGATTGAAGTTCCCCTTTATGTAGTCTGCGCTTTCTCGGCTGGTATGGGAATGAAAATTAACTTTGGACCTTTCTTTTAAGTGATAAATGGATCATTGGGCTAAAAGCTTGCTTCTTTATTGGTATTACAATTTCTGATTTCAATTTGTTATGGCATGTTTCTGACCTATATGTGTAGTCATTCTAGATGTTGAAGTTCCAGCTGTCTTATTGCTGCTATGTATTCATCTCTGCATTTATGTGCTCTGTTTGATCAATTTTTTTTTGCTCTTTTCTGGTTTGCTTTATTTGTAGTCTGGTTACTCTTCGCCTACACAAACTGCTATAATCAATAGTCTGAAGCTCTCTGTATCTGAGGTAATGGGTCATTCTTGCTTTATATATATATATATCAATTAATTTGCTTGAGAGCAATTGACTAAAGTTAATCTTTTCAGTTCTCTTTATTCGGTTCTTTATCTAATGTAGATTGCTATGGTTGGGGCGATATCTAGTGGTCAAATTGCCGAGTACATTGGACGAAAAGGGGTAAGACTATGGCATCAATAGGACTCTAGATTTTTTATCATGTTGCCTATTGTGAACAAGTGGATACTCAAGCTTTTTCATTCTACTTGCAGTCTTTAATGATAGCTGCTATACCTAACATCATTGGTTGGCTTTTCCATCATTTGCCAAAGTAAGATAATTCTGCTTTGAGGCTAATGATAAAGTTTCTTTTCCTCCTGCTGTTCCTCATATTGCAATATTTGTATCTCCATTTTTGACTTCAATATTGATCTAGGATCTGTCCTTCTTATACATGGGAAGATTATTGGAAGGTTTTGGAGTCGGCATAATCTCTTACACGGTACACATTAAATTTGCCAATCTTCTTCTTTGTTACTTTTATGGGTTATTGGTGTAAAAATTAAACTGTTCTTCCCATTTGCATGTACTTCAGGGTTCATGCTATGTTGAGATAAGCACCTCAAAACCTGAGAGGCAGCCTGGGGTCAGTTAACCAGGTCTGCTAGTGACTTAAAATTCTGTTTAGCCAAGGTTATGCCTGTTAGGTAAATCACATACTTCTTTTCTATCATGCAGCTCTCTGTTACAATTGGGATCATGTTGGCTTATTTGCTAGGACTTTTTGTTAATTGGAGGGTGCTTGCTGTTCTTGGTAAATGAACATTTCTCTTAAAATCTCTGTTTAGATCCACAGTTTATAGATGTAAAGTTGTGTATTCATTTCAATTCCTGATGAATGGTATTTGCTTTGTATCATTTAACTTGCATCTATGATGGAAGCTCAAATTTCCTTCAAGTTGAGATGTGTCTTATACTCGGGGTTTAAAAGGAACTGAGAGAAAATTAATAGGATGTTCGAACTGGTCCTGACTTCAAAACAATCTTTAAATTTATTGATGAGGTTTTACTTGATCTTACCAAGCTCAAACAAGTTCAGTTGAGTGGATCTAGGGTCGACCTCAAGTAGTTTTTCTGTGTACACAATACATCTACTGGTCATGGAGTCATGGCACACTGAGCTTAATAAGTTAACTAAACACCCCACAGGGGAAGCATAAGAATATGTTCAAGCTTGGTTACTTATCATTAAACAAAAAATTTTTCAAGCTTGGTTTGATAGGTTAACCAGATTAGCTACCTTGAGGTAACAGGTAATGTTTAATTGAGAGTTTAAAATCGGTTATTGACTCATTCCTAATTAAATCCACCTCTCTCTTTTCTGATAGTTTGGAGGCAGAAAGAGGAAGATGTCTCTTTCACAGATACTATTTATGATGCTCATGTACTATTTAGTTGGAGAATACAGGTTCGCCTTTTGATAGAGCAAGCCATTCTAAGAATTCTGATGGGATAAATGCATTCTAGTATCTACTCTAGCTTTCCCTTAGACTGGGTGACAGCTAGGATGCCTATGTTAGAAAAAAACAATAACATGTAGCCGATCTGGGCGTGTTTGATGCATCTCTCAAGAGGGCATTTTTGCTTCCATGGAGATACGCACCAAATCATTAGGTGGTCTCTGCTTCTACTGAAGCAATAGGAGAAGCAGACTATAAACAGCTTGTCATCTTAACTTGATCATCCAATTATTTGTCATCCTGCTAACTGATTTAGCATATCTCATCTGGAAAGTTGGTATTGCTGGTTTGTGTTGTGATAGAACAAAACAAGATCAAAGATATATAGTACTCCGTCCATTTCAATTTTATTTGTCTTAGTTTGACTCAACACGGAGTTCAAGAAAATAAAGAAGACTTTTGAATCTCGTGGTTTTAAATATGCCATATTATGGATGTTGGGGGTAAGGGTGACTAAATATAGAAAGTGACATTTTTATGCAATAGACTAAAACGGAAAGTAGACAAATAAATTGAAATGAATGGAGTAGTAAATAAGGGAGGGATAGCCTTGTGGAAGGGGTCCTCCACCTCCAAAATGGAGTTTGGAGTTTGAGTCTCAAAGGAAAGAAAGTGGGCCAACTGGTGCCTCCTGGCGGGGGGGGAGGTTTACCATATTAAATAAAAACAAAAACAAAGATTTATCAAGTTAAGTTAAGCTACACTGTAGTTGGTTTGAAGTGCAAACTAAAGAACCCAGAGTGTTTAAGCCTTTTCAAATGCGAAAGAATCCAAAGTGCTTAGTTTTGTCGGGAATCACGTGTAGATAACCGTTACATGGCAGAGATCCTTCTGGTGTCTGTCTTGGGCATGTTAACTCACTATTATTTTCTGCCACAGGAATGTTGCCCTGCCTAGCACTGATACCTGGACTATTTTTCATCCCAGAATCTCCTCGGTGGTTGGTGAGCATCATAATGTAATTTTCCATGGTTCTTTGAAGGCTCTAGTTGTGGAGTCTCATGTGATTTTCTTGGTGAGACATAGGCCAAGATGGGTTTAACAGAAGATTTTGAGACTTCTTTGCAAGTTCTTCGAGGGTTTGATGCTGACATTTCTGTTGAAGTAAATGAAATTAAGGTAATTCAACTGCTTGAAAGACCATGGACTAACAGTACTACTGACACACAATTCTCTATAAAATGTTGTTTTTTAGATCTTCCAATTATAATTGTAGCTACTGTTCTATGGGACAATTTTGCTGTCAGCAATATGGAATTTATTGTCCTATTAAATGTCTGTTCTGTATAGAGGGCTGTAGCATCCACAACCCGAAAATCAACGAATCGTTTTGCAGATCTCAAACAAAGAAGATATTGGTTGCCTCTCATGGTAATTTGTTGTTTGGTGCTGTTTTCAGGAGATGATCATGTTTACATTGCCATTCTTTTGATCAGATCTTTTAATCTTTCATCCTGTAGATAGGCATTGGACTACTTGTCCTGCAGCAACTAGGAGGAACTAATGGTGTGATCTTCTATTCCAGTAACATTTTCCTATCGGCTGGTATGTGGATAGCTTTAATTGAATGTATTTATCTGCCTTTGTAGAATGATGGAAGTACCAAGTATCCTATCTGTAAAAGAAAGGTCATGAAGTATGTGGTAGAAGCAACATTATGATTCTCAGTATCCATAGTTTGATTGCATTCCCTGCTAGCAAAATGCAATTGTGTGAAGCATCAAACCTACTTTTAACAACTTTTTGTTGGTGTGATGATGAGAACCTTAACCAAAAGTACTGAAGAAACTTAACATTTTTCTTCCAATCTCTTATTCAGTTAATATGTTTATTCACCAGATATGAGCCTATCTAATTAGTTGTATCTTTAACAGGGATTTCTTCAAGTAATGCTGCAACTTTTGGTGTTGGTGCTATCCAGGTCCAGATCAAATTTTAGTTCACTTGCTTTTCCTAATTTAATTTCCAGTTCACCATATTATAGAAAAAGGATACAGAAAGATTGCTTCTTTCTTCCCCCCATGCGGCACTTTGTGTCAATTTTTTCCTATCATATACTGATTTATTCCCTTCTTAGCTGACATACAACTGAAAGAAGATTGAATTTTTAGGTTGTTGCTACTGCTGTTGCTACATGGCTGGTGGATAAAACTGGGCGTAGGCTTTTACTGATCGTAAGTTCTGGCAAAATATAGTAACTTAAGTATGTAGTTTCTGAACTTTTTCCTAACACAGGAGAATTGCTTCATTATAGGTCTCCTCTTCTGGAATGGCTGTTAGTCTCCTTATTGTCGCTGTTGCATTCTTTCTGAAGGTAACTTTAGTAATTATAACTTGCTAATTTTGGAAAAATGAGGTGTTGGGTCTAACATGTTTCTCTTCTTTTCCACATTGTTATTCAAAAAGGGTTTCGTAGATGAGGATTCTACCCTCTATGGTGTTCTCGGTATAATATCAGTGGTTGGTGTTGTGGTATGTCCTCAACGTGCAAGTCTTTGTGATTCTTGGAGAAACACGCTTTTTTTCCTAACCAACTTTTCTTTTCAGTTGATGATTGTTGCATTCTCACTTGGAATGGGGCCTATTCCGTGGCTTATAATGTCACAGGGTATAACATCTTTATTTCATCACATGATTTGCTACTGCATTTTCTTGTTAGTTCCTCTGTAGCGTTGAATTCAGCACGTTCCTACTTTTCGAATCATAAATCCTAGTACGAGCTTCAGAGTTCATCTCAGAAAATACAATCTTGGACATTGATTGCCTGAAAAACTGTCTCTTGAATACAAATTTTAATTTAATCCCTCCGGTATTGTAGATTCTTCCAGTTAAAATCAAAGGCCTTGCTGGAAGTGTAGCGGCGTTAACCAATTGGTTCTTTTCCTGGGTAATTACAGCAACTGCACCACTGCTATTGGCTTGGAGTAGTGGAGGTATGTCTCTCACTCACAACCCGATAGGTATAACATTGCATTAATATGAGCTAATTGATATTTAGCAGCCTACACGCGTAAAAGATTACATACTTTGTCCTGTGTTTGTGTATTCTGTGAAAATTTTGCCCCCTCGACCTCCAACCAGCTCTGCATTTTATTCAGTGCTCACGAGCACCACATAAGTGTCGCTTTACATGTTGCTATAGTTAATCTGACATAATGTGCCTACACCTTTACCAGGAACCTTCACTCTTTATACACTTATGTGTGCATTCACCGTGGCATTCGTGGCAATTTGGGTACCTGAGACGAAAGGAAAAACGCTGGAGGAAATACAGTTCTCCTTTAGATGATAGAATTCCGAATATTTGCTCTTCATTCTTTCGACAATAATTCTTGCCCTTTCTGCAAAAGTTTCAATACCTTGTTAGAAGAAAATCCATGAGATTTACTTTGATTTGCTATCTTTTTTAGAAAAGAGAGTCTTTTACAAATTGATATTTGAGTTGCATTCTTTTGTGTACTATGTTATTTAGAATAATCTGTTGTTGTAACTGTAGTATACTCCATATTTATTGGACAATTTGAGGGCTTCTTAAGAAGGAACGGGAATTCATGATACTGATCTCTGCTGTCTCCAAATTTCTGATATTTTTGCTTTTTGATGACTAATTCATAATTGTGTTGCTTCCATAAATGCTCTATAATGCATCACGAAGTGTCAAATAAACATCTTTGTCCTTAATTTTTTTGTATTCGAGCTAAAAACTGTTCAAATCGGTAATTTTCATCTACTACTATTTCTACTGTTGGAGTTAGACCTTCCCAAGCATCTTGAATTAGTGCATTAAGATCATGCTCATCCTCGATTATCATGTTGTATAGTATTATACATGTAGTTAATATATCATGTAGCACTTCTTTTCTCCAAAAAACCGACAACCCTGCAATAATTGCAAAATGATATTGGAAAATTCCGAATGCATGTTCAACATCTTTTCGACATGATTCTTGTTTCATCGCAAATTTTTTCTTCTTTTGGGAATGTGGCTCACGAATAGTTTGTACAATATTAGACCATTTTGGATATATACTGTCAGCTAAATAATAATCTACATCATGTCCTTCTCCTTGAATAATAACCTACATCATGTGATCCCAAGTTACTGCTCACTGTTTTCATTTTTGTGATGGTTATTTTTTTAGTTTATACAATTATACCTAATTATAATAAAATTAACTTATAATTTTATATAAATAATATCTATGAAAATTAATTTATAAAAATTATACAACAAAATTAAGATGTAAAATTAATATTATAAATATATTGCATAAAAAATAATTAGATATATTAGGGACCTAAATAAGAGAATTAAAATTTATAATATATTAAATTAAAAATGTTATATAATAAAAATAATAAATAAAATATCAATAATTAGTAATGATGTTAGTGAATAGTATTATGCAAAGGCATCAAAATACCAAATATTACACCAAAATGGAATTTGGTGCAGTACTTAGTGTAAGGTTGGAGATGGTCTCAGAAGGAAATAATGATTATAGATAAATAAAATTAATATCTCAAAAGATCATTTAACTAAGAAAATTTATGTAGTAAAATCGAGTAAATTTTACTGGCAGACATTCAGTTTTGGTGTTTATCGGACAAAAGTTATTTTCTATTTTTGTTACATTAAAAGTCATTCAATTTTAAGAATTATCCTAGAAAAATTATTTTCTATTTTTATATCACATAAAAATCATCTAACTTTAGTTATATCATACGAAGTTATCTTTTCCTAATCTGTCATATAAAGTCATTAATTTTGCCTAAGTTAACTACAAAGTAAAAGTTACCTGAATTTCTATATTTTATGCGAAAATATGATATGATACTTTAAAATAGTAAGTTAGCTTAATAAAAAATATTAAATGTAATAGATTATTATATGAGACCCTTCCTCGAATGTTTTGTAATCTTGTTTACCTTCTTATTTTGATTTCTTTTGTTACAATTTGAAGCCATTGATTATTAAGCTTGTAAATTTTATATTTATCATTGAATTCTTGAATTTTTTAAGAAAAAATATCTTCTGTTAATGGTAAGAGTAGAATAATTGAATTATATATTTTTTATATTAATGATGATGAGTTAAAACTATATAAAGAAATCAAAACAAAAAGACATTAATATAATATCATCAACCACAAGTAATTAAGGCAAGGCGAGCCGGCTTGCATGTATTTAGCTTAGCTCATTTTGAAAAAAAAGCTCGCTCGGCTCGACTCGATTTCAATTAAATTTTAGCTTGGCTCGGCTCGGCTCGATAAAATCTTGATCAAGCTTGGCTCGGTCTAAGCTCGGGCTCGGTGAGGTGGCTCGCCTCGGCGATTAGCTCAATTTAAGAATTAATATCCTTTCATTAAGCTCAATTACAAAATACATTAGAAATTTAACTTAAAATACTATGTTAATTTAACATTATATAATTAATATTTAGTTGATGTTAGTAAATTTTTAACCACAATGCTTGAAACCAGCTATATCGGTTTTTGTGTGTTCATAATTAGGTTTGCGTCAATTTTTATTATAATCAAAATCAAATCAAACTTTGAATTATTAAAATCAAGTCAAATCAAACATAATATATATTTATCGATTTGATTATTGTCGGATGTGGTTCTATTTTTTTCAATTTTAAAAAAAGCTAATGTTATTCGTCTCTTTATTTTTCTTCCTACAATTAGAAAAAATAATTCATTATTTGTCAACTTATAATCCTTTGATTTTTTTATGGTAAAGTATAATCTTTTTGAATTATTGAGAAAATATTTTGAGATCTATAAGTATTAATTAGGCAAATAAAATTTACAAAAATATAAAAAAGAGTCTAGATAAAAAAGAGCGAGCTCGGCTCGAGGCTCGAGCTCGAGTCAAAATATAGAAAAGCTCGGTGAGCTCGGCTCGGTTCGGTACTATTTAAAACTCGGTGGCTCGGCTCGAGCTCTCCTCGGGTCTCGGTATACACTCGGCTCGGTTGGGCTCGGTTCGCTCGGCTCGATGCCTAGGCCTAACCACAAGTAAGATTAGTATGAGGCGAAATCTTTTGGCGAGGTTTTGAAATTATCTCAAATGTAATTAACTTATTTTTTAATGTTTTATCATATTTTGATTATAAAATATAAAAAATTCGAGGAGTGAAATTATCTTTTAGTTAACTTATGAAATGATTTTTATATGACAAAGTAGAAAAATGAGTTTTTATGTGCGATAAAGTCGGATACCTTTATGTGGTATAAAATAGAAAAATAATTTTGTGTAATAACCCTTAAGTTGAATGACTTTTATGTAACATAAAATAGAAAAGTGGCTTATGATAAAAATAAAGTGGTTGATGACCACAAAGTGAAATTTACTCTAACAAAGTCACTGAATTAAAAGTCGAGAATAGGCAGAAAGAGATGAAATGCATTTTGATTTGTGAGCGGGTGAAGTCGGGTATAAGAATGAATTTTCTTTAATTTATTTATTTATTGGGGTCTATAATTTACATGACATAAAAAATAATTTATTTTTTGGGAAAAGAGTCAAAAATTCTCTAAACTATAGGAATGTGCCCATGCGTTAATAGTTTTGATTCAAAATATCCATGTCATCAATATTTTGGTCTAAAAATACCTTTATTGTTAATAATTTGATCCAAAAATGCACTAACCGTTATTTTAGATAAAAAATATCCTTTTCATAAAATATATATATAAAAATACATTAAAAGGTGTTTGTCATAGATGAAAAAAGTAGTTTTGTCAAGCACATAGAAAGCATCATTTTTAAGTGTTTGGTTTACTCACAGAGAACAGCTTCTTTGCAGAATTTTAGGCTTTTAGACCTTATCAGGATAACTTGTTTGAATACTAAAAATAGTCGATGCGGAAGCGGTTTAAAAGATACAAAGGTTTGCGAATTCTCGCTTGTATCACCGAACACCATGTATATTTAAGTTATTGAGTTTACAATGGGCTAAAGTTATTGTCTTTTTTCGAACACGAAAATTTCATTTTGAAACAAAAATAAAATATTTTCTAGCAAATATGATTTTCAGTATCGAGTCACACGTGAAGAGTTAAGTTTATATTTTAAAATTCAGTACGTATTCTTAGATTCAAAATTTATAATCTCAAGTGTTAGTGAAGTTATTGTCTTCTTTCGAACCCTGAAAATTTCATTTAAGACGAGAAATAAAATATTCTCTAGCAAATGTAACTCTCATTATTAGAGTCACACGTGAAGGATTAAATTTATATTTTAAAATTCAGTACGTACTCTTAGATTCAAAATTTATAATCTCAAGTGTTAGTGAAGTTGATGTCTTCTTTCGAACACGAAAATTTCATTTGAAGCAAGAAATAAAATATTCTCTAGCAAATGTATTCTGAGTGTCGAGTCATACATGAATTCGCACTAGCCATGTATGAAAGATAAGTATAAATAAAAAGAATTAAATTTATATTTTAAAATTTAGTACATACTCTTAGATTCGAAATTTACAATCTCAAGTGTTAGTGAGATTAAATATCATCAGAGTTTGATCATATGAATTAATTAGTTCACTCTTTTGACATAGTTTTATTTTATTATATAAGTACAAATTACAAAGCTTTCATATCAAGAAAAGACTAGTCTTAAAGATGGCCAGCTCATGAAATTGCGTCACAAGAATAAACTGCAGAAATAATTATTTTAAAATAATTACTTGGTTTTGATTTATTCTTTGTTGCTACTGTTAGATATAAAACTTTGGTCACGTTTTTCATTTTTTTCACCATTTAATTTAAAAAAATAAAAATAAAAGTGGGGCAAAATTTTCAGCCACTCGAAAGCTGATACTCCCTCTGTTTTAAAAATAGTTATTTAATGTTTTTAAATTAAAAATATAAAAACAGAAAAAAGAATATTAAGTTATAAAATTTCAAATATTAAAAAATTTAAAAATTCAAAAATTTTAAGTTTTAAAATTAATAACTAATTTAAAATAAATATTTTTAATATCTTTTATCGAGTTAAAAGAAGTTTAGGAAATATTACCATTTTGCTTTAATTTTCCCTCTGGACCACGGGAATATATGGATGTTTTAATTGAATTTGTCATTTTTCAGTACAAGAAATTGAATTTATCATTAGTTTAATAGAGGTATTTCACGTTACAACTCATTAAGAAATATTGTGTATTAAGGTGTTAGGTTTGAGACCTAAAAATTACATTTGAAAACAATTTCAAATTAATCAAATTTTAAAATAAATATTATGAATTAATATTATTAAAGTGCATGAATTTTTGACAAAATTCTCAATTTGATTATTAATTATGTGTCTTAAAAACTAAACTTCTTATCCTCGGTAAATTGTACATTTCTAAAGTGATGTTATTATCGGATGAAATTTTCAATCGAATACGATTATGTATCT
The DNA here is from genome assembly GCA_018107945.1 of Datura stramonium. NCBI lineage: Eukaryota > Viridiplantae > Streptophyta > Magnoliopsida > Solanales > Solanaceae > Datura > Datura stramonium. The sequence goes on along the minus strand of JACEIK010000384.1, from coordinate 305,334 downwards.
TAAAACTTAAATTTTTGCCTCATTAAATTTATATATCTAAAAGAGACGTTAAATCTTAGTTTTTTTGATTTGGACCATTAATGTTCTTTCATGCAAGACCAATATTCACGACAAATCTTTACGTCACGGACAAGCGATTATGTATCTAAAGAGACTACTAAGAGCGGGCATTGAACTCTTTCACTTAGGTAAAGAAGGAGGATCCTAAACACAGCAGGATGCATTACACTTGAGTGACAAAGGAAAGTGAGACCTACCTTTTTTTCAAGCCTTGTTCGGACATATAATTTCCGCAGAAGATCAAATTGCTGACATCGTACCTTCTTCAGGTCGAACGTCTATCAATCTGGCCTAACGAGAGAAGAGTTGGCTCATAAGTACTTGTAATTGCTCAGGAAAAGAATTTCAGTCAGTAGTAGAATAGGAGTATTAAAGAGGGAGAATCACGAATTCTTTATTTTCTTGTAAGAAAGGTCTTGGTTTGGTATGACATAAAAGAAAACTTGTTCCTTAAATATAACTCTACGAGAGGCGTAAGTTCTTTGATAAATTTTTGATTTGGACTACTAATTATGTCTTAAATGCACTTAATATCTAACTGAGACCTTGTTAATAGATAAGTTTTTCCAATTTGGACATCGATTTGTGGCATATTAAAACTTAAACATTTTATCGCATCAAATATATATCTAAGAAATTTGTGATATCAAACAAAAGTGAATTGAGTAGAAATGTGGGTTGACCTATATTTAATCATATTTTATGAGTAAATGATACTCTAATTTAAATTTAATGTCTGGATAGAACTCCGGTAATCGATAAAAGTGAATTGAGGAGTTTAAGGTCGGGTATTAGAGTCGAGGTTGGAGTCGAGTCTCAGTGGTTCAGATCAAATGTCGGGTTCGGGAGCCCAGAGTTGAGACCCCTATGGTTGGGGCACAATTCGGGTCCGGACTAGGTGGAGACCCGGAGTTAGTCGAGTTGGGTCGCTGAGTCCGTTAGGGTTAAGACGATTTAGGTTCATAGTTAAGTCTCGAGATTAGGGTTAGTTCCAAACCGGGGTCAAGGTTGGGATTAAAATTGGCTCACGAGTCATGGTTTGATCCCCGAGTTCGTCGAGAGACGGTTCGATTCCCGGGGGTCAAGGTTAGGTCTTGAATCTTAGGTCAAGTCGAGTTAGGGTTGGGAACGAGGTCTACTCTAGGTTGAGTGGATTCTAGGTCTTCGTTAGGTATTGGAGTTAGAGTCGAGAGTCGGATTCGAGTCGTCTCTCCCGAGTTAGATCTCGAGGTTGGTTCTTGGGTCTGGTCGAGTAGGGTCCCAAATTGAGGAGATGAGTTTGGGTCTCAAGTTGGGACCTTGGTGATGTTTGAGTTTTGTAACACATTTACTTCCTTTTCATAGAGTTTTTGCATTTCTTTAAGTACTATTATAAGTCAATATTAATGTTATTTTGCTAAGTTTTGGAATCAAGATGATTTTGAGAAAAAACACAAAAAATTCGAGAAAATGCACTCCAAAAGTCACATCATACAGTGCACGCTCGTGTGTTGGTTTGTAGATCAACTTCAAAGGAGTTTGCAAGAAGTGTCTTCGTTTGGATAAAATACGATACCATTTACACATCGTAGAATCCATCTACCTGTGATAAATGAAAACAAAAGTAGTAGAGATTCAACCTGAATCATAGTTGGATAAAATTATATTACATACAATCATGTACGCTTTCTCTTGATTGAGGAGTGGATTTGGACGTTATCACTTGGGTTGGGGTGAGTCGGCCTGCAGGGTCCTGGTCGGGAGTCGGGGTCTGTTGTTTAGGGTCAAGTTGGTCGATTTGATTTATATGTCAATTTAATCCGAGCTCTCTTATTAATAATGCACATCTAATGAGCATTCTTAATATTATTTCTTGAATACGAGTCAAACCTCCACGTTCTTTAGCACGAGATTTTGAGTCTCACATGTCCTATCATCACTACCAAGACATCTTGATGGTAGATCGTATTCCATGAATATGATATTGTCCGCCCTTGGGGGTATGGCGGCACACAGTGCCCTATTAGGACTGAACTACTAGACTACGAACCTAAGCACATCGGGTACTGGATGGCTGCGATTCACGGAATCAACGGGCTATATAACGGGCGCCATCTGACCCAGCCGAGTGAGCCTATAGCCACACGTACAACAACAACGACTAGCCCAGGAATCTCATCAACATGGGAACCTATGCGGGCCGACAAGGCCCGCTATCTTTGACTAGTTATTTACGGATTAATATATCAAATGCTAAACAACTACATGGCCAGGCAAGGTCACCACTGCCAATTGTATGAGGCCCCACACGGCCGTCATAAACGACTAAACATGCGCACGGCCCACACGGCCAGAAAGCACAACTAACCACGGGGAGATATATACACAATCGCAAGCCTCACGAATACTGATAAGATGGTCGGGACGGGGGCCCAAACAAAATTACTATACAACAAAAGAAAAATGATATAAACCTGCGAATATCAAGCTCAGGACAAGGGCGTGACTCTGTCTTGCTAGGATCACGAGGGATCGGCTCCTCGTCTATGAGCCACACAGGCAAGTAATGCAACACCCCAACCGGGCGTCGGTACCATGATACCCAGAGTATGTAAAGCAAGCGAACATAGCGAATATAAACAACAATACTAGAAATTCGAATAGCGGGAAAGTATCGAGGCTTGTCAAGAGTGGCGGAATCGAAATAAGCTATCATGCGAAGGTAGGAGTAGAATCATACAGTCAACGTGGCGATACATTGTCTATCGGCTAATAAACAACATATATATATATATATATATATATATATATATATATATATATATATATATATATATATATATATACATATACATATATAACATCTGAGGACTATACACGGCCCCAAAAGGCGGAAGGTGCCAACCAACACACGGTCTATGCCCCTACCATCAAAACCATCAAAGTAAATCCCTCAGCTCATGCCCCCAACTACGAGCACCTCTACCCAGGCCCTCTGGGTCTTCGGCTCGGACTATGACCTCGATATAGCGTATGCAGGCAGGAGGACTCTGTACTCAACTCATGCTCTATACTCTGTACTCGATGCTGCAGCCAATGCTATGCGATCAGCCTCATATGAAGTCTCCATCCCGTCCTGGCGGACATACCACTCCTTGGAGTGGCGTATCCCCACCCTCGGCGGTTGGGTCGACACCGATTACCAACCTAGGGGCGGTGAGGACGCTCAAGGGTGTCCTCATAACACAAACAAGGCTCAACAAACAATAATCACATACAACAAGCATGTTCAATCTGAAAATACTAACCATGTTTTGATATACGAATCTCGTGCCACCACCCAGTATTAGGCGGTTATGGCCCAGGCTCTTGTATACGAAATATTATTTGGCTTATCGATATTGCTCCACTATCTTTTATTCGAATATAACATAATACAAAACATGCTTGTTGGATTCATACGGGAACTCAATTCTGAATTTCTAGGTTCTTTCTTCTATAGTTCATGCTATTTGCTATATTGGATTACCTTGTCGAAGGAAGGAACAACTTTACATACCTTCGTTGATTTCTAGATTAGCGGCGTAGCTCATTGATGTTGCTATTTCTCCCAAGCTTTGCATTCATATATATAGCAATTAGAACCAAATACGCTAATATTACGAAAGATAATATCACTTTTAATATAGATTGGCAAACTTAGGCTTATCGAAAACGGTCGAAAACTGCTATTTCTCGAGTCGAGTAGGGAGGAAATACTCACTTTAGGGCTAGGAGTATATTGACACTAATTTGGAGCAATTCTACTTAACCCAGCTCGGCCAGCACGACCGATTCGCGGTCGGAATTTCACGAAACTAAGCCAGTAGGAATGCTCCTCGACGCAATACCTCACTACCCAAGGTTATACGAGGTTTGGACCGTGTATAACGGCATAATCGGAAAGAAATTTCCTCAAACCCTTCGCACCCTCTATTTCTCTTTGTGTTCTGGAAATAAAATGATGAAATGAAGTTAAAACCGAGTTTGGAGGCTTTTATACTTGGGCACAGACGGGGCCTCGAAGTGACACGAGCGCCAACGCGAAGGCCCTCCCCACCGGTGGCACGTTGCCATCGCGGAGGGCTCACGCCCAGGCTCCTCCGTGATAGTTCGACGAATCTCTTATACGGGTCTTTCCGGGCCTTTTCCTAGCATGTATGGCATCAAAAACTCTTAACCAACATGCGAATAGGCCATCTACATGTCGAGAATTTACGGGGTGTAACAAATATCTATCTAGTGTGATGTATGGAATGTATGATAAAGGTGGATCTATTGATCGGTCATAGCATATAGACTGAGTTGGACATCAATTGCTTCTCATCGGAGTCCAAGGTTGGGAGTCAAATTTTAAATCGAGATCGAGTCTTGCATCTTAGGTCAGTCGGGTTCCAGAGATCTGAGGGATCGAGTCGGGTCTAGAGTCGGGGTTTGGTTAGGTGTCGGGTCTGGAGTCGGGTTGGGAGATCGAATCTTGGATACGGTTTAGGTCGAGGCTTTCGGGTTGGGGTCGAATATTTGTTATATTATTATTTAATTAGAAAAGTTATTTTTTTCCAAAATTGAAGAAAAATAAGTCCATTTGAAAGACATTTAAGCCAACTAAACAATGTTGCAAACATCAAATACTAAGCTTGCAGTCGATGTTTCTCAATTTTTATATTTTACCTATATTTACTCATATTGTTATGGGTCAAATATGGCAGGATCTAAATTTTATCCATTGAAATCACTCCGGAGCCCATTAAGATGAGTGGGTTGATAAAATATGGACTCATTTTGCCCGACACTCCATGAAACTTATGTTTCAAATATGAGCTGTTGTAGATAGGAGGGTATTTGAAATTTGGAGAATAAATTAATTATTTTGAAGTAGATTTAGATGTTGAAAATTGGTACATAATTTTTTTGACAAAGAAATTTCAGATGCAAAGAAACTGAAACTTTAGCAAATTTTAACACGTATTTCAATCATGTATACAACCATATATATATACATGAAAGAAATTAAAGGGTGCGAAATGAGTTTAATATATTTGTTGTTATTTTAACAAAATATATAAATTACTCAAAGAGAATTAACTTATAAAAAAATTACAAAATAAATCCAAATTTAATCGCAATCTCAAAAACCGGTATTTGTGTACTTCACTAATTGGGGAAGAAGACAAAAAATGTAAAAGTAAAAACCAGCAGCACAAAGGAACGGTAAACCACCATATTTTTGTCTCTTTGTCTATCAATTTGTATATATATAGAGTACACGTTAACCTTTTTCTTCTACAAAAATACCTTCATTATACTCTCTCCTTTTCAAAAACATTTTAGAGTACTGTTCTTTGATTTCCTTGTGTTTAAAAAAATGGCCTCAAACTCTGAGTGGACTTGGGAGGAAAACAAGAAATTTGAAAATGTTTATCTACGACAAGGACACACCAGATAGGTGGTCTAATGTAGCTATGGCAACGGGCAAGAGCGAGGAGGATGTAAAATTACACTACGAAAAACTCGTAGAAGATATTAAAAATATAGAGGTAGTCTAGTTCCGTTGCTATTATAGCGAGCAAGTGTTAGCCATAACAACAAATCAAGGAGGAGGAACAAAGGTAAGATAATATTTCCTCTCTTATCCCAAATGTAAGTTAATTGTAAGAGGTAATAGTTAAAAACACATCTAAATTTTTTTTTTTTTTTTTCAGTTTCATGCTTCAACTATCAGTTGTTAGTTTGAAAAACTGATAGTTGAACTAGTCAGTTTCGAAGTGTGTTTCACACTTCAAAACTAACGCGTTATATTTATATCATTTAATTTATTTGAATTAATGAACTTGTTATTCTATTGACAGGCCATTGAAGTCTCTGAAATGCAGGAAAAAAAAACAACAAAAGAAGGATATTTGCTGAAAATGTGTTTCTCTTTTCATTTATTTATTTTTTAATTATAAGCTAATGTATGTACTGTGTTTTCTGAAAGGTGACTCAAAGCATCTTTCAATATTCAAATTAATGTAATCTTAATGAATTATCGTACAAATTCGTCTGTATTTTATTTTTTTTTCGTTTGCGTTATCTTATTTATAACTAAGAAAATAAAATATTTACACTAACGAAATTTTGAGTTCACTATTTAAATGATCACTCAATTATTAAAAAGTTATATTAAAAAGTCACGAAAAAATCATTTTTTATAGGCATTCCACAGCAAAAATTATCATGGCCAGTTTTGTCAATTTTTGCCCCTGGCATTTTATATCAATTGACACCCCTTTGAGCTTGGTTGTGCTATTGCCATCCTCTCCGTAAGCCCTCGAGGGTAGGGGTTCACGGTTTGGTTAAAATCCAATTCAAATAAAAAATTAAAATTAAATTGATTAAAATTTTCAACTTTTAAATAATCACATCATTATTTCCTTTTTTAATTTTTTAATTCAATTTGTAATTTGATTTGATTTTACTAAAATAAAACCAAAGAAAAAATCAAACTGAACAGTTAAATTATATGCACAATTTTTTATAATTATATATATATACAATAGGTTATCTTTACAAATAATTTTAAATACTTTAATTACTTTTTCATCAATATTTTCTTTATTTCTAATAGGACAATAAACTTTACACCTTATGTTCATTTCTTAAAAGAAATTCAATATGAATCAAACTCATTTATTTAAAAAACGGTCAAGTGAGATTTACCTTTTGAAAATTGTAATTTATTCACTTGATTAAAACTTGTAGATCTTAAGTCATTTTCTCGATAATCCATAGTTTCCATAATAAAAGGGTAAAAGCAGTTATAAGTTGGAAAAGAGATTTGAAAAAGTATTTTCTAATCGTAGGAAAAAAATAAAAAGAAAAAAATCATTAAATTTCTTAAAAATCGAAAGAACTTGAACCAAATCCTCAACAACTAAACCATTAAATATAGATGATATTTAATTAATTTAATTTAATAATTAAAACTGATTAAATTAATTTAATTTTAATTTTAATCAAAAATCGATCCAAATCGATCCATATAAACACTCTAACTGCGAGTATTACTTCTACAGCCTTGTTTATTTTTGAGATCTCTTTTATTAGCTTTGAATTTATTATAAAATATTTCTGTTGTTTCATCTTAGCGACTTTCTATGATATTTCAACAAAGCTCAATGATTTTTTTGTATAAATAAATAGTTTAGTCACTTTCGTGGTATTTATAAGAAATTGAATGATTTCATAATTAGAAAAAATAATATTTTAGGGGCCATTTTATACAGTAAAGTAAAAATTAAATGATCAAAATTATCACGACAATTCGAAGGGAGGTATCATAGTGTATGCTATTTGCGGATGACATAGTATTGATTGATGAAGATTTAGAGCGAGTTAACAACTTTGGAGGTTTGGAACAAATCTTGGAGTCTAAAGGTTCAATTAAAAAGCCTTATATTAGAATGATGCTTGGAGTGCGCGTTTGAATGATATAACTTACAGCGAGATGTGGAAGTGAAATTGATACTTAGAATTATCCCGAGAAGAGAGGGAGTTTCTAGCATCTTGGGTTCATAATCAAAGATAATTAGGAGGTTGATAATGAAGTTATATATCACATTGGAGTGGGGTGGATGAAGTGTTTCGCATCCTATGTCTTGTGTGTGACACCAAAACTTAAAGGTAAGTTTTGTAAAGTGGTTGTTAGGCTAGCTATGTTGTACGGGGTGGATTGTTGGCGATCAAGAACTCAAACATCCAGAAGATAGAAAGGCCGAGGATGTTGAGGTGGATGTGGGTATACAAGGAGAGATAGGATTAGGAACAAGCAATATTGGGACAAGGTAGGAGTGGTATTGTAGTGGACAAGATGAGAAGAAGTGATGTTGAGATGGTTTGAGCATGTGAAGAAGAGATGCTGGAAATCTTCAGAGTGGGAGGTGCGGGCGGGCGAACCCGGATTTGAAAATGATGGTGGCGCCACTTCCAAAAAGATGCGTGTTAGTCGAACGGATGTCATATGGTATGGCTCTTGCTTCATCAAAATTATTAAACACACATAAAATATAATGTGTTACTAGTAAATATAAATTAAACAAATTCAAATAATATAAGTTGTTGTATGGTTTGATGGTCATGGAACTCCAATTAACATCTTGAGGTTCTTGGTTTGAAACTTGTTGGAAGTTTATTTTATCTTCATTTTGTGAAAAAAAAAAACCAAGATATGTAGCCAAGAGTTTGAACTTGGGTAGCCAAACACATGCCAAACCAATGCACCAAGTTGGCTTTTTGTGTTTGAGGATGCACAAACTAATATATAATCCTTTTGTAGGTATATATACATATACATAATTTTTGAAGTTAACGGGTACACGTGCCCCACCAGCACATGTGGATCCGCCTCTGTGCGAAAGGTTGACTATGATGGGTTTGAGGAGAAGTAAAGATAGACTAAAGAATTATAGCGGAGAAGTGATTAGACGGCCATGACCGGTGTCGGCCCGAAGCTTAAAGCAAGTAAAATTACTTGCTTTAGGCTAAGATTTTAAGGCCCAAAATCACTAAATATTAAAAAATTCAAAAAAGGAAATGAATAAATAATATTAAATTAAGTATTTAATATTTTTAAAATTTAAATAATTTTCAAATAAATTTTATGTTCAAGCATAATTTCAATATTCATATATCTTTATACAATTTCAATTTCAAATACCTATTTTTTAAACTTCAACCAAATACTTTCTAAATGAGCTATAAATAATTTGAATATTTGTGTATATATATATATATGAGTTTTATCAAATACTTCCTCTATTTTAATTTATATGTATATATTTAAAATGCATATTTTTATACTAAAGAAAAATTATAAAATAAAATAAGTGAAATTTGTTGAGCTGCACGTGATCATGACACGCCAACCTTTAGCTTACCGAGAACATAAATCTAGATAATAGGATTTAGAGGTTGAGATTAGATAAAGGTTAATAGGTATAAGTGATGTCTAGTTTCCTTACCATTATAATTATTACTACTCATCTACAATCTTATTCTTTGATTTTATTATTACGTATTGTTTCCTTTTCTCCTTCTATTATATTATTTATTATTGATATCTTTTCTCATTATTTTTAGTAATTCTTTTTAGCTGTTCTCTTCATCACAATCTATTAGGCAAGGTGGGTGTTCTTTTAGGCGTTTCAACTTGATACATGGGGGTTCATTTATGACTAAATGATTTGGGCTTCTTTTTAGTTTTGGGCCTTTGCCTGTTTTCTGAATCAATTCTCTCTTTTGCTCCTTTTAGTTTTGTTAGGGTAGACCTATAAGATGATATGGATTATTGTTGTATTACCGGCTGCATTTTCAATAGTAGCTATTGTACTTTCTTCTATGCGTCGTCAGGGAAATTATCAAATTAAAAGTTGAATTATAAAATTATCCTTCAAATATTAAAAGATTAATATACCCTTTAAATAATAAATAAGTTTTATTTTTAAAATAACTTATTAATTGAGTTTGATTCTTTCTTTCAACACAAAAATACCAAAATTTTTACCATTAATAATATGTTTATTCAATCAAAAAAACAAAAAAATCCTTATTAAAAGTGGTACTATTGCCGTTAACGGAAGAAAACTATTAGTCCTTAACATTATAAAGATTATTATTTTAAATAATTTATTAATTGGGTCTGACTCTTTCTTTTAATGCAAGAACACCAAAAGTTTTACCATTTATACTTTAAGGCGGGAATGTTTGCAAACATAGCGATGTTCCTCAAATTTATATTTATTATGTGTTGTTGTATATACAAAGAAAAAAGAGAATTACTTTCAAGTGAATATATATAATAATATTTGCATAATTGAAGTTGTTCGATCCTTTGATAGTAATTTTTCAGTATAATTATCCATTGCAAGCCTTTTATATCTGTCGAATAGACTCACAATTTATTAGTTTGAATTTACTTTTTTCATTCAATGTTTGTACAAGCACATTTATTATAGTTTTGTATAATGTCTTGTTAATTAATATGAATACACGTGCATTGCAGTATTAAACAATTATTTAATAAGTGAAGAAAATTTAGATTCAAAGATTCTAGGAAGATGAAAAGGATGATTTGAAATAGGAAAATTAAATCGAACTCTTGCTCATTACTACAAAGGAATGAGAATGATATTTTTGAAAAATTTTCTAATGATGTATTCAATCAAAACTAGGTATTTGTATAAGTATTTTTGTTCAAATAATATTTTAAAAAAATAATATACACTTGTCACTCTATTTATTGTACACTTCATAACAAATACAACAACATTATTGCTTTGCGTAAATGCAAGTGTAATTTCCAAACTCAGTTTTTTTTTTTTTTTCTGCTGGCTAGCTGGTCGTTGATCGAGGGCCACAATTTCATCTTTCTTTTTATCAAAGACCTTGATTCTTCCATAATTCGAAGACAATTTCTTTTCATAAGTGGACATCATCAAAGACATTTTCATAGTTGGATAATAAAAATCGGGAACTAATGCCTCTTTTAGAGATACTAATCTTTATGCATACTCATTGCACGTGTATTGTATTTTATTTTATAATAATAGATATATCGGTAAAATTAATCGGCGTCTAAAGATTGAACCATTTATCGAAATTAACATCTCTTTTAGAGATATATATTTAGTGAGGTAAGAAATTTATGTTTTAAAATGTATAAAATCGTTAGTCTATTTGAAAATTTTTATTTGATATTAAGAGATTTAAATTGAAAAATTACCTAGATAACCCCTTAAACTTGGCATGATTTGTAAGATGGACATATAAACTTTCAAAGTGACCAAATAGACACCTAAACTTGCCTAAAGTGTATGTTTTAAACATAAAATCTATCAGCAATTCACGTGATGCAAATAAGTAATAGGCTTTGTGAGCTTTTATAAAGTTAGCTGACTCGCATGGATGGAAAAATTTGATAGCCAACTCCAGGGTTTTATATGCTTTGATGTTAGAACTAAAAAAAAACTAGAGCCTTCTTTCTTCTTTCTTCAATTAGCCTCTCTCTCACATATTAGAGTTAAGAACTCTTAAGTTGCACTCATTCCTTTAATTTCAAATATATTGAAGATGAGACTAGGTAATAGGAATATTTTTTGTTATTGTGAAAAAAGAACAGGTGTTACCAAGCTTCTTGGTCTCAAATAATCCTGGTAGAAGATTTTATGGTTGTGAATATGGACGAGTAAGTGTTTGCCTTTATGTTTCTTTACTTTTCTTATTTAAATGCCTTTTAGATTTTTCTTTTGCTTTATTAATGGACACAATTTTTTGGCTTTGTGACATTTCCGGATGCAAGTATTTTAAGTGGTATGATGAGCAAATGTAAATTCAAGCTAAAGGTTATCGAGGGCTTACTAAATCGAAAGTCGAAAGAGTATGAAGCGCAAAATAAAAAATCTAAAAAGAAGTGTCTATTTATTTTAGGTGTTCTTGTCTTAATATGGTGGTTTATCTTGTAGTTTAAATTAATGCAGTTTATATTTAGTTCATCGTATAGCGCAATTATTAGGCCATCACAGAATGTAATCTAATGCTATTAGGTCATTTTGATGTAAATTTGAATGAGCATTATGTATTTTTGTATGCAATTTCTATTTAGTACATACAACTTGTGATCAATGTATCAATCCAATATACGTGAAAAAATTTAGAATTACTCATGCTCTAGTAGATATGAATTAAAATCAAAATAAAAGCTCAAACAAGAGCTACAAAAATATATAATGAAGATTCAACTTACGCGGTACTTGCTACAATTAAGCAAAAGGGTTGGTTCCGGTAAACCTAACAACTATAGCATAAGTAAAGCATATTGTGCTGATTACATAAGTCATCTTAAAGTGATTCTTAAATATGACAAAACAATTGCATCTTACCACGTCGGTCAATCGTTTGTTGAAGCACTATTTTTCAATTTTATTTTAGCTGCAATCATGTTTCTCACGATCTTGGCGGAAGTGATGTGCTTGCCTTTCCATTTGAGACCATGAGTTGAATCCAAGATCAACAATGACATGATTGCATTTTTTCAGAAGCCCGCATGTTAAAACTCTTTCACTAGGCATTTCTTGGCCGCCAATATTTAAGCAAATTAAAATTAGAATAATCATCCCAAAAATTAATGTATATATAGTAGTATTCAAGAAAATCAAAATTTACACACATTGAAGATCGATGCTCCAATACATTATGTCATTGTAAACACCCTTGCACCTTTGACCTTGTAGCACCAACACCATATTGTGATACGGTTTGCAACAATAGTAGAAAGCTTGTTGTGGCACTAGATTAGCACCCATTGTTCTTGTTTTACCTCCCCAACTTCAAGTCCTAAAGAATTAGTAGGAATCCATCACCTCTCCTCTCCCTCTCCCGAGACATAGATGGCGATTGGCTTGATTATTTCAACTTTTGATGTATCTTCACAAATGGAGAGATGGATTGCGGTCAATACAAACAATAGGAGTTGTTGCATTTGCTTGTATATATCATTAGTGTGCGAGAATTAGTGAAAGATTGTCCCACATATCTTGAAACACCACTTTGATTCTTTACATACATCAAAAAAATAAAAAATATTAAAGTGTAAACAAATAATGTTAAGAAAATAAAGAATAGACAGTTGAGAAGTACCTTTGTTGTGCATCCCCTCTTATTGTGACCTATTTGTTTACAAGTTGAGCATGTCATCTTCACTCCGAGCTTGGTAGCTTTACCATATTTTTCTTGGTTCGAGTCTTTTCTTTTCTTGACATCTCTTTGATAAATTTGGCATCGGTTTCATACGGTGGATCAATTATTGGATTGTTCCTCTCAGGCCATATTTTCATATTGGGCATTGGTTGAATGCAATAGTTATAAGCTCCCAAGAAGGTGTCTTTTCTATACCAATGTTCCACAAAGTCTTCTGGTTCTTGTCCATTGTGATACAATGCACAATAGCATATGCACTGAAATTCTCTTTAACATCCAAAGTCTACAAGAACAATACCTATTTGACAAATTAACAACATGCCTATACTCACCATCACAAATTCCCTATCCAACATTCCTATTAAATATAACTTCACATCTCCTAGCTAATTCCTTGTGTTCCTCCAAAATTACCTAGCCATTGTACTATGTTTGATCAAGTATAAAAACTTTCTCATATGAACATATCTGCTCATTGCTGTGCCTAATCTCTTCAAAACATACTTATAATCCAAAATTAAATGTCTCACATATATTTTCTACTACATCACACTTAGAGTCAAACTTGAAATAAGCTTTACGATTACTCCTTATTATGAGAGTAAGGACTCACATTTTCTTTCCATTTTCCTAGTCTTTGGCAAATTCTTCTCTAAGCTTTACAGGAAAGCTCGCCTTAGAACACCTCCAAAATTGTTTCCTTCTTGCCTCCCCTCTCCAATCTTTTGACCAATTAGATCATATGTGTCTTGCATACATTCGTTGGTCACAATTAGGTAACAACTCTTTAATAACTGGAACAAGCCTGGTAGACGAAACAAAAAATAAGCAGTCATTTTAGCTAATTCACGTACATAGCTGCAAAGACTAGAAAAGTAGGAATACATTTTTTATGAATCTTGAGATTATAGAGAAGAGATTAAGCGGAAAAAAGCGGGAAAACTTTGTATTGTATCATATGATGAATGATACTTACATTTGTGATTCACAGACCCTTTATATAAGACTAACTAACTAACTCATCCTTCTTTTAGTCTAAATAATATTTTCCTCAACAATTTTAAACTAGTCAATAGGTAAATATGAGAAAAAATACTAATCTTTTAGATATCGAGACATCACGTCGAGCAATCTCCTTGTCCCAATTCTAAATCTAAAGATTAGATAGTTGATGAACCAACTCCATGAATGCTTTGTGTCCATTTTTATTGACCTGACCCAAACAATTGGAAACATTTGTTCGTTTCCATTTTTGCCCGATTGCTACTAAAAGTTCTCCTTACAACATCCTTTTAGAAACACCCCATCCAAGCCAATGATTCTTCTACATCCATGTAACCACCCTTTCTTCGTTGCATCAAAACAAACATAGAAGTACTTGAATAAATTTTTACAGGGCACGGTTCTATCTTGTCCTAATCCAAGAAGAAGAGTTAGGATTTGTTTGCCTAATCATGCATAGTCGGGCGGTCTTGGTACTTTCGAGTTTTCAGTCACCAGAAGATCTCTAATTACAATCATCTTAGCCCTATAACATAAAGATCTTTTCACATATATTTCCAATTTTTTTCTTTGTGTTATTGAATCTTCTGTAAACTCAATGTCAGTGAGATAGTATTCTCTCATTTTATTTTCTAGAAATAAATGTTGTTGTGCAAAGCTTGTTCTTTGTCTTCTCTAAGCACTTATGAGATGGGTAATGCTTCTTTTACAATCTTTTGTTTCTTTGTCCAATTGCATACAATTCCCTTGCAATTCTTATTTCACCGCACCTCACCACGACTCTTTGCTTTTCATTTCTTAACTTTAATTGTGCCTTATTTTGAATAGCACAATCTGCTCATTTTTGAATTCAACAGCACTTTCAAGATCATACCAATCTCAAAAATAGCAACTTTACAATCTGAGAATCATATCTAACCTTTTTGCTTCATCTTCTAGTGGTAGATCAACTCTATGCGGCTTGAGAATCTAGTTCATCCTTACTATCATCATTGCCTATATACATTATCTAGATATTCCTCATCTCCGATAATTTGCCTATATACTGTTTGCTTTTATGCGGTGAAAATCTTCAAAACCTTTATATACCAACCTCCCTAAGTTCAATCTCTTGTGTCAGCGACTTTCTTTCTTTTTATTCTTCTCTTTCATGCCTTTGCTTTCTACAGACATAACTCTTTATCACATCCTTGTCATCTTCATCAAATATGCCCTCTAATCTTCATCAAAATCTTCATCGGTGTTATATCATTTAGATCACTCCCTCCAATATCAACACCAGAATTTGCATTTAGATGTCTACATAGATTCGGTGGGACCCATTTTCATCAAAGCGAGAATTATCAACCATGTTTGATGAAAATATATCCAAAACGTCCTCATTCTCCAAGTTCATGAGAAGACCCAAAAGTTGAGTCATTTTTTAGCGGCTTAAGCTGTTGGTTGTCTTGTTTCTTGGAAATAAAGCCCTACGACTATGAGTAACCCGGTTCACATGCATAACAATTGAATTCCATCAGAAAAAGTGATCTACGTTGATACCCCACTATGAATCCTAACCCTCGTATTTGAAAATCCTGTCTCGGTAACTTCACCCCGTGGTGAAATCTTACATTTATAATGCTAGCCAAATGCGACATGGGTATTCCCAAATCTTGATAAAAGCCCCAATTTCAAACCTAGAATTACGAAAGACCTAACTAATAAAAACCACCAATTCATACAAAATAAAAATTACCTTTTCACGATTTCTATCCTTGAAGAGATGAAATTGTGGCCCGACATAAATACGGAAATCGAAAGAAAACTTAACTATAAATGCAACAACCAACCGCTAGGAACCCCATTGCTAGACAGCAATACACTTTTTCATGATTTTCTCTTGATCTTTGATGAAGTTTGAATTAGATAAATGTCGTCCAAATCCAACGAATTTAACTTCAGATTTGGAGGATTTGGAGGTATGAAGTGGCGAATGAGGCAAGAGGAGAAGTGAGTATGAACAAATCGATTTTCTATATACTAATATCTTTTTAGATATACTAATCTCTCCTGCACGCGTGTTAGTTAGGCTTTGGAAAATTCCTCCTTTTTCCCATAGGGTCTGGGCCATGTCTCAGTCAGTATAAGCGATCATCCTCTCGAACCCGGCTACTGATCATCGTCTTGGTAAACTATTGCCTCACCAACACTAGCTAATCGAGATCTGCGAGCCCCTCCTCGGACGGATTCCTCCTTTTTTCCTCGGCCTACGGGGTATTGGCATTTGTTTCGGTGTTCCCCTCCCAAGGCAAGTTCATACGTTACTCACCAATCGGCCATTGAAACACCGTTTCCGTGTTTCCACGTCCATGTGTATATAATCTAATTTTTAATAATTTATATACCAAAAATGGATTGATCACGTAGTCTAGCTCGAAATTATTTTAGGGAATTTTATGTCTCTTATATATATATATATATATATATATATATATAGAATCGATCGTCTATATAAAAAAATTTCTTTGATCGCATATGAGAAAAATTGTGCAAAAGTCAAATTTGTCTTTTGATTCGAACTAACGCCTCTTTATAGAGATTAATTCTAATACGTTCGCTATATGTGTATTATATTTTTAATTCATAATAATATATATGTCAATGATAATTAATCGGCGGTCTAGATTGAAAAATGTGCCAAAAATTAGCGTCTCTTTTAGAAATATATATTTAGTGAGGGTGAAAAATTTA
Source organism: Datura stramonium (assembly GCA_018107945.1). NCBI lineage: Eukaryota > Viridiplantae > Streptophyta > Magnoliopsida > Solanales > Solanaceae > Datura > Datura stramonium. Next base: position 288,789 of record JACEIK010000384.1, on the reverse strand, counting down.
TTGTCTCAAGGATAAAGAGGTGTTATGTATGAATTTGAGGAAAGCACGGTCTGGCGGTGAAAGTACGATTGATTCCGTCGATCGAACGCTAAGCTTTTTGCTTTTCGGCATCCCGGGGGTCACGGACCACCATAGAACCATTTTTGTTGATAAGTGGAACGCATTAGGTATCCGCTCTCGAGGTTGGGCGGTCGGGGTCGGAGAGGGGCAGTGACTTATTCTTAAAACCGGCATTCTTAAGACCAAAGAGTCGGGCGGAAAGGGGAAAGCCCTCCGTTCCTAGTTCTCTTAGCCAGTTGGATCTCAAGACCACAAGAGTCAAGTAGTTAGAATTGGATTCCAACTCATCACACTTTTTGAGTGAGATTTTGAAGGATTGCTCTTGGAGGCACAGTGCGATGAAAGTTGTAAAGTTTGTGTTGGGGAGTTATTGTCTATCGTTGGCCTCTATGGTAGGAGGCGGTCGGGGGACCGAGGTAGAATCAGTCGGGGGACCTGAGAGGCGGTGGTTTACCCTGCGGCAGATGTCAGCGGTTCGAGTCCGCTTATCTCCAACTCGTGAACTTAGCCGATACAGAGTAAATTAAACAATATTCCATTTATTCCTAACTTTTAATACATACATATATATTTGGATATATATATTTGGATATGAAAGATGATTTTGACTCACCTTCCAGACAACATACTTAGAACATGTATTTTCTATAATAAACCTATCCATTGCAAAGCTAAATGAAAATAATGGTAAATGAAAAATCTTTTACATGGTCAATAAATGTATTTTTTATTTGTTTGCTGCCTTTGAATTTAAATAATGTGAATTCCCTAAAAACAAGTGTTACTTAAAGAGTCAATAATAAATAATCAGTAGTCTAGAATATATACATATACATACCAACATTCCCTTGTTGGAACTTGTGAGAATTTCTGTTGATATCTGTAAAATCAATATAAAATATTTAAATACTACATATAAATATATATACTAACCATGTAAAAGGTTTTTTTTTACAACGATTAATGACACATAAAGAAAGAGTAATTTAGGTGTAATAAAAACTTTTTTCATTTAAATTTATATTATTTAGACGTAATATATAATATTTGTGCATGATAAAATTACCACTTGAACGGCTCCATCGTAATCTTCAGATACTCTATTTGATGGCACATCAATAGTTGAAGCCGTTGAAACAATACCACAAAACATACTGGACCAATGATTCTGGACATCACAAAAGAGAAACATAATAATTTTTTTTTAAGTCACGAAAATAACTTCTTTATTGCACAAATATATAAAGATAAAGACGGCATATATTCTCTTTCGTCCTGCTTCAATATGTTGTTGTTGTTGTATAATTTTATTAATAGATGATTTGGTACTAAAGATAAAAGACGCAATTTTATCTAAAACATCAACAAGCACATAGGGAAATATCTCCTAAGACAAATTACAAGTTGAATATAAGAAAATAATTTTATAAAAAAATTTTAAACGAGAGATTATTTAAAATAATCTTTTTATTCTGTAAAAATAAGGATAAAGTCTGCATGCATCTCATCTACCCAGACCCCGCTTGTTGTTATTGTAATCCTATAAATTATTTTTGTAGAAAGATCTATAAAAAGCATTAGTAATTGGCCATAAAACTTATCTCCCCAACACACTACAAGAGGTCCTTTAATTTGGACTGAAAAATTATTTTTTGTATTTAAATAACCAGTAGTCTAGATTGAAAAAATTGCTAGAAACTAACGTCTCTTTTAGAGATATATCTTTAGTGAGCATATGAAATTTAAGTTTTAAGATATATTTTTATCAGTAGTCCAAATGGAAAATATATTCGATATTAACATCTTTTAGAGATATATATTAAGAGCAGGTAAGAGATTTAAATTTAGTCAAGATTGAAATTTTTTCAGAAACTAACATCTTCTTTAGATATACTAGTCTCTTTTGAACATGCATTGCACGTGTATCTTATCTCATTTTTAATAATTTATATACCAACAAATAGTTAATATGTAGTCTAGATCAAAACTCTTTTAAGGATTTAACGTCTCTTTTGAATATATATACATATTTAGTGCGTGAGAAATTTAAGTTTTAAAACACATAATCAATACTCTAAAATTTGTTTGATACCGACGTCTCTTTCAGATATACATATCGAGTACATGTAAGAAATATAAATTTTAAGACACATAATCAGTAGTTCAGATCGAAAGATTTATCAGGAATTAACATCTCTTTTAGAGAGAGATACGTAGTAAATAAGTCCTCTCAACGCCATACCAAACTAAGATCTTTCTTACAAGGAAATAAAAAACCATGACTCTCCTTTTTTTAATACCCCCTCACTCCACCGAAGTATGTTCTTTTCTGCTACGACAAGTATAAGTTCAATCCTTTTCTTATCAGTTCAGGATCGATAGTTGTTCGACCAACTTGATCTTCGAGGGGAACTCTGTGTTCAAACAGTCCTAGAAAAAAAAAGATAACATCCCTCTTTTCTTTGTCACTCAAGTGTACGGTATCTGTCATGTTTCGGTCCCTTCTTCCCTTGTCTAATGAAAGAGTTCTACCCTCCCTAGTAGTCATTTTTAAAATTTAATAGGAACTAATGTCTCTTTATATATATATAAATTCGATAGGACTAATGTTTCTTTTAGAGATATATAATTAGTGTGGATGAAAATTTTAAGTTATAAGATAATAACGTTAGTAGTTCAGATTCAATATTTGTCAGGATCTAACATCTCTTGTAAAGATATTAGTCCCTTTGCACGTTTGTTGCACGTGAATCGTACCTTATTTTATAATAATAGATATATTAATAATAAGTAATCAGTAGTCTAGATTGAAAAATTTGTCAGAAATTAACGTCTCTTTTAGAGATATATATTTTAGTGAGGTCACGAAATTAATCAGTAGTCCAGACTGAAAAATATATTTGGTGTTAATATCTCTTTTAGAGAGATATATATTGAGCGCGGGTAAGAGATTTAAATTTTAAGACATCAATAATCCAGATTGGAAATTATTCAGAAACTAACGTCTCTTTTAAATAACTAGTCTCTTTGCATGTGTATCTTATCTGATTTTTAATAATTTATATACTAACAAATAGTTAATCTATAGTCTAGATCGGAAATCTTTTAAGGATTTAATGTCTCTTTTAGATTTATATATTTAGTGAAGCTAAGAAATTTAAGTTCTGAAACACATATCGGTAGTCTAGATTGAAAAGTTTATCTGATATCAACGTCTCTTTTAGATATACATATTGAGTACATGTAAGAAGTTTAAATTTTAAGACACATAGTCAATAGTTCAGATCGGAAGTTTTTCAGGAATTAACGTTTCTTATAGAGAGAGATATTTAATGAACAAGTCCTCTTTAAATCAAAACCAAACCAAGACCTTTCTTACAAGGAAAGAACATGTGACTCCCTTTTTAAGGATATTACATTTTTGAATTCAGTATTTAAATTTTGAATCTATCTTTAATAATACAGTTAAAATTTTATAAGAGCAAAAATGTGAGTGAATTTACATATAAAGTGATCTTCATGAAGAAGAGAGTGAGGAAAGTAGAGGTATTTTCATGTTTATAAGAAGATTTCCCTAATTAAACAAGAAAAACAAATAACATTGTTCCTACCGTTTGGCCACTGCATTAGTAGTAGTTTTGGATCCGAGTGATAATCCGATAAAACTCGTGAGTAATTTTTTATCACGTGTTAAATTAACTGTTAATGTATATAACATAAATCCAAAACTATCTCGTTATCTTTTCTCTCATTTATTTGGATTGAAACTTGTTATTTAATTGACAAGTATCTCAAGCTCAATTAAAGCCACTATTCTCTACATATTTGTTGCACGTGTATTATATCTTATTTATGATAATATAT
>JACEIK010000384.1:200704-229537 GCA_018107945.1 Datura stramonium | reverse complement strand
TAGATCCAGGTGTTTTTCATGCTAAATCACTATCTCTTTTACTTACTACTTTATTCACATAAGTGGAACACGTTTGATGACTTGGTTCATTCACAGGCAAAAAGTAGAGACAAGTCCTTAAGTCGTGCAACCTAACAATAGGTACGATAAGCAGTTCTTTAATGGTTTTGAGCAGCATTAACCTGCATGTACCCCACCTTTAGGTTCAACCATATTGAGGCAAATTTAGGGGAGCCGAAAGAGGCCTCGCGATGATGGTACAGGTGATGTCGGCATAGAATAATGAAAGAAAAGAGTATCCTTTGGGATTTACCTTATTGGAAGAACAATCTTATTCGTCATTGTCTTGACATTTTTAACGTAGAGAAGAATTTTGTGAATATGTATTATTTACCATACTTGGTGACAAAAAAATATCAAAAGATAATTTGCAAGCTCGTAAAGACTTGTAAGTGATAGGAATTAGAGAAAATCTTCATCCATATCCGAATTCTTCTATGTTTCCTCCATCATGCTTTAATAGAAAGAAAGAGAAAAAAGACATCATTATATAAAATTGAATAAATTATGGTGTTTCCAGATAATTATGCATCAAACATTTTTAGATGTGTTGATCTTAAGAAATGCAAAGATCTCTAATTTAAAGATCCATGATTCACATATTTTGATGGAGCATTTTTTGCCAATTGCTTTTAGAAGATCTCTTCCTGAAGAAGTTACTTCAGTGTTGATTGAGTTATGTAACTACTTCGGAGAAGTATCAAGCCATGTTTTAGATGTAAAGTATATATAGAAACTCCAGCAACACATTTGGTTGAATCTTTGTAATATGGAAGTGATATTCCTTCTGTCCTTTTTCACTATTATGGTTCATCTTATCATTCATCTCGGAGAGAAAGCAATTCTTGCTAGTCCAGTACAAGATCATTGGATGTACCCTATTGAAAGGTATATTTTTTTGTTGTGTAATTTTTTTTCCTAATATTACAATTCATTTTAATATATTGTTAGGGAACTCAGTCATTTGAAATCTTATGTTCGTAATAATTCCGCAGCAAAAGGTTGTATAGCTGAAGGGTACATTATGGAGGAATGTTTCACTTTTTGCTCTAGATATTTAGAGGATGTTGATATTGAAACAAGGTTTAATTTACCAAGACGCAATGATGATGACAATGAGATCAATGCTAGTAGTGAATCTACCATCTTGTCAAATTTGTTTCCTGAATCAAGCAAGCCTGTTGGGGCCATTAAGACTCTATCCACACCTCCCTTGGAAATCGTACAAGCTCACCAATATGTGCTAACTAATTGCGAAATAGTTGATGCATTTCAAGAGTAGGTTACATGGTCTTTTATATTGTTCAATTTCTTATCTATATATCTATATAAAGGAGGGATTTAGGACCGCCTACGTGTCATACCTCACAGTCTAGGAATCTCATTTATCTTTTTTCCTGTATTTTCTCCTTTTTCCCCAGTCTTTTCATTAAAAAAAACCCAACAGTCGCGTTTATTCATTTAATGTCTCTTCCTCTAATAACTTCTGCCAAAAGTACTCTCTTCCTCCCCCTCTTCCTTTTCCTTCCTCTCTGCATCTTCTTTTGCGCCTTTCCCTCTCTCATCTTAAAAAGAGTGAGAGATAAGTTGATATATCAAATTCTTGGGGGTTGTTGATCAAAAAAAATTTTTCTTCCAATCCCTTTTACATCAATGGAGGAATATTTGTGCAGTATAAAGAAGTTGAAACAAACTTGGTTGTAACATCAAGTTTATTTTAGATATTACTACCTCAACAAAGGATAAGGGACAAGGATTATTCTTCTCGATTCGGAATTCTGTCCAAATTTACTCCTTGCCACAGAGGTAAATGTTCTCTTTTATCTTTTTGCGATTTTTAGGTTTTCTTACATGTTTAGTTGATGTTTCATGTATCTTCTTCCAATTTCTTTTATATCAATGGAGGAATATATAATGCAGTAGAAAGAAGTTAAAATGAAACTTGGCTGTAATATTGAATTTATTTTAGGAATTACTATCTCAACAAAGGATAAGGGATAAGGATTATTATTCTCGATTAGGGATTCTGCCCAAATTTACTCCTCGACACCAAGGTAAATCTTATCTTTTTCTCTTTTTACAGTTTTTAATTTTTTTTAAATGTTAGTTGATGTTCCATGTATCTTTAAATTTATATTCTCGAATTCCTGGCTGATTTGGGTTTATGACATACTAAAATAATGCATTTTTTGGTTAATTTGTTGCCTATTTATGAAATTAATTTAATCTTTATAAAAATATACAAAAAATACATTCGTTACACTTGAAGGATTTTAGTAACACGTGTTCTTTTAGAATTTTAGGAAAATAAGATGCGAAATTTTGAAATACAAAAGTTCCAGGTTCTTCCGCCCTTCTGTTTCTGTTAAACTGCAACCACAGAATGAGTTGGAGTCCTTTAGGAGTTTGGACAGTCCTAACAATAATTATGTATTTAATAATAAGGAGTGTTTCTTTTGAGTTTATTCAAGGTAATTAGAATTAGAATAATTAGATGCTTAAAATAGTTTCATGATAAGTTCTACACTTTTTTATAGGATAAGAACACGAGTCTCTCCCTTGAAAATTAATGAGATATTATATATTGGCCAATACTTACCAACCACTTTCATAATAAACACAATAATTATTTATTGCCTATCATCGGAAAGACAGTCATACTTGGCTATCAATATTATTCCATGAAATAAAACTTGGCTGTAACATTAAATTTATTTTAGAAATTATTACCTCGATAGAGGATAAGAGATGAAGATTATTCTTCTCGATTAAGGATTCTGCCCAAATTTACTTCTCGCCACCAAGGTAAATCTTCTCTTTTTTGTTTTTGTAATTTTTAGTTTCTTTTGGTTAATTTGTTTCCAATTTGTGGGATTAGTTTAATCATTAACAAAATATACAAAAATTACATTCTTACACTTGAAGGATTTTAGTAATACCTCTTCTATTGAAATTTTAGGAAAATAAGATGCAAAGTTTTGACATACAAATATTTCAGGTTCTTCCACGTTTTTTTTTCTGCTAGACTGCAACCACACAATGAGTTGGTGTCCTTTAGGAGTTTGGACAATCCTAGCAATAATTTTGTATTTAAGAATAAGGAGTGTTTCTTTTGAGTTTTTTCAAGGTACATAGAATTAGAATAATTAGATAGTTAAAACAGTTTCATGATAAGTTCTATTCTTTTTTATAAGTATAGGCGTGATATCACATTTGAGGGAATCATTATTAATACATCTTATCATTTAGAAACCCACTGTGTCACGTGGTTATGAGATACTGGCGTAGTCCTTTGAACGCCTGGCTGCTTGGTGCTAGACACGGCTCCCAAAAACATGCATATAGGTTCATACGTAAATCAATAACATCATGCATCAAAATTCATTGGATAAGATATAACATTTATCATAATCGATCCCATTTAAAACATGCTTAGTCATGAATCAAAGCCCTTTTCATCGGCCAACATCATAAATCGATAAATTCATGTAATTCAGTTCATAAACCGTAAATCATTATTCAACATGTGGGAATTGCCCATTACTTCATCATACTCAATTCTTTCAAAATATGCTCATAAACATGGGTAACTAGAATATCATGCTTTTCCATCATCAATAAACTCAAATTATAGAGTATTCATTATAAATCATAACTTTCATAAAGTTTTATCAAATGGGAAAATATTAGATTTAAAAGATTGAAACATGATTTTTTAAAGAAAATAATATAAAACCAGCCCATCATTCATAATTCAATAATTAAAACTCAATTAAATCATACCCATAAAGAGAAATCACATTTTCACGCATTTGAGTAAAACCATTGGGCATGTGTGAGGAAGAATTCCACCCATTTTAAAACCCTACATACCTGGAAATGGGTTTATTTGAATCTTCTTGAATACCCACAAAGAAATTGATGGAAACTTGGGGAAGAAAACCTTGAATCTCCCAAAAATCTCCCTAAAATTCTTTCATGAGAATAGACATGCATAAAGGACTTAACTCATTTTATCATACACAGAAAATATCCAAAATGACGTAGTTTAGGGGATAAAAATGTGGAAAGGTCAAAAATTCCCTTAAAATAATTTCCCCAAAAACCTGCCCCGTACGGACCAATGACCGACCCAACGGGTCGTGATAACATACCATGACTAGTGGTATCGAGTCGTTGAGTCCACTGCTTCATCTCATGCCTCGGATCCTTCCCACAACTCATCATCTTGGGGTCTCTTGGGGTCCCTTGTCCCGTGTCTATGATTCGGGTGTACGTACGGATCGTGACAGTGAGGGTACTTAGATAGATCCTCAAAAGATAGCAATGGTGAAAGACTGGCCAAGACCTACTTCCCCGACTGAAATCAGATGTTTCTTGGGTCTAGTCGGCTATTACTGACATTTTATGCAAGGTTTTTCCTCCATTGCATCCCCTTTGACTAGGTTGACTAAGAAAAAGTTGAAATTTCAGTGGTCAGATGCGTGTGAGAAGAGCTTCCAGGAGTTAACGACTCGACTCACTACCGCTCTAATGTTAACCTTGTAGGAAGGAATAGATGGGTTTGTAGTGTATTGTGACACTTTCAGAGTTGGGCTCAGTTACATTCTGATGTAGTGGTGTAAGGTGATAGCTTACGCCTCTAGACAGCTCAAAGGTTAATGAAAAGAACTATCCGACTCAAGAATTGGAGTTGGTAGCAGAGGTGTTTGCGTTGAAAATATGGAGGCACTAACTTTACGGGGATCACGTGGATGTTTTCACCAATCACAAGAGCCTTCAGTATGTGTTCAGTCAAGAAGATTTAAATCTTCGTCAGAGAAGGTGGGTGGAGCTACTGAAGGACTACGACATGAGTGTGTTGTACCACTCGGCCAAAGACAATATGGTGGGTTGATGCCTTAAGCAGGATGTCTCTAGGGAGCATCGCTCATGTTGAAGAGAGCAAAAAGGAACTGGCAAAGGATATTCATAAGTTAGCTCGGTTGGGAGTGCAGCTGGTTGATACAGCTAAGGGCCGAGTAGTGGTGCAGAGTGGATCAAATTCCTCCTTGGTAGTTGAAGTTAAGTTAAGGCAGGATGAAGTTCCCATATTTCTTAAGCTGAAGGAGGCGGTTCTCAGAAAAAAAGTGGAAGCTTTCTCCCAAGGGGGGATGGTGTACTCCATTACCAGGGTAGACTATGTGTGCCGAATGTTGTAACTTGAGATAGCAGATCCTGGCTGAAGCGCACAGTTCGAGATACTCTATCCACCTAGGAACTACTAAGATATAACGTTATCTATGGGATATTTACTAGTGGAACGACATGAAAAGAGACATTGCAGAATTTGTGGCTAAGTTCCCAAACTGCGAGCAGGTCAAGGTGGAACACCAGAGACCGGGATGTATGACTCAGGATATTAGCATACCCACATGGAAGTGGGAAGAAGTGAATATAGATTTTACTACAGGTCTACCTTGTACTCGTCTGTAGCATGACTCAATCTGGGTGATAGTAGATCAGATGACCAAGTCAGCATATTTCCTCCTAGTTAAAACTACAGACTCAGCTGAGGATTATGCTAGGCTTTATATCAGGGAGTTGGTCAGACTGCATGGGGTACCTTTGTCCATTATTTTTCATAGAGGTACCCAGTTCACCTCACATTTCTGGAGGTTATTTTAGAAGGGACTTGGTACCTAGGTCAAGCTCAGCACCGTTTTTCACTCGCAGATAAATGGACAAGCTGAGCAGACTATACAGACCTTGAAGATATGCTGAAAGCATGTGTGATTGATTTCAAGGACAGTTGGGATGATCACCTACCTATCATCAAGTTTGGATACAACAACAACTACCACTCCAGTATCCAGATGGCCCCATTTGATGCATTATATGGTAGGAGATGTCGGTCTCCTATAGGCTAGTTTAAGGTTGGTGAAGGTACCCTGATAGGGCCAGACTTAGTTCATGAGGCTATGCATAAGGTGAAACTTATTAGGGAGAGGTTGAAACAATGCAAAGCCGTCAGATATCCTATGTTGATGTGAGGAGAAGAGAGTTGAAGTTTGCAGTGGATGATTAGGGTTATCTAAAAATTTCACCCATGAAAGGGGTGATGAGTTTTGGGAAGAAAGGAAAACTCAGTCTGAGATATGTAGGACCCTAAAGAATTCTGAAGCGAATTGGCAGTGTGGAATATAAGTTACAACTACCTCCAAAGTTAGCATCTGTGCACCCAGTATTCCATGTGTCGCTATTGAAGAAGTGCATCAATGATCCAACTTCAGTTGTACCACAAGAGAGTGTGCGAATAAAAGATAGTCTCTCTTACGAAGAGGTCCCAGTTCAGATCCCTGACCGTTAAGTTCGTAAGATGAGAAACAAGGAAGGTGTTTCAGTAATGATTTGTGGAGGAACCAGCTAGTTTAGGGAGATACATGGGAGGAAGAAGCAGACATGATGGCCAGATACCCTCACATATTCCCTTCTAGCTCAGTTCTAGTATCAGGTACTAAATCCCTCCTCAGTACTCTGTTCAGTTCCATACTCATCAGCTCTATTCAGATTTTCTATATTCATTCTAGTTGCATCAGCTCTGTTAGCATGGTTAAGTCAGTCCGGAGTCAATTACTCTTTTAGAAACCATCTCATAGTCTCAGTCTAGGAATTGTAGCTCTTTTCCTAGTTTTTCAGTAGTTTTAGCCTTCATTCGAGGAAGAATGATCCTAAAGGGGGAGATATTGTAACACCCTAAAACTTTCCTAGACCAGACTCAGACCTTGCAAGAAATATCTAGAAGAAAACCAGAAAAGTTTCCTCAGAAGGACTGAGACAATGAGTCGTGGTCCGCTCCAATGACTCGTTGTGTCGGTCGTGGTCAGCCATGCTTGGTTCCTTGGGAACCCACGGGACATGAAAAGGCCCATTGTGAGAAAAAATGAGTCGTACTGTCACTCATTGGTTCCCCAGCCCAGAACTCATTTTTCAGGACCCCACGACTCAACCAATGAGTCGTTCTCAGAAATAATGACTCGTGGTGTGAGTTGTTGGTTGAGAGTCCCAGAAACCCTCCTCAGTGGCAATGAATGGTAGCAACTACCCATCGTACCACACAATGGGTCATTTTCACCACCCATCATGTCAAGTCAGGGATTTTGAGAAATGTTCTAGTGAAGGTAACGACTGGACACATTTACCAGGTGGGTCCACCAATGAGTCATTGTGTTGCCCGTTGTCATACCTTTCAGATTTTCTCATCCATTGACCACGGGAGGAACCAACGACCCATTGGTTCATCCAATGAGTCGTGGTTTCTCCCATTTCAAAATCCAATAACCCCAGAACCCAAATAGTAGGATCAACAACTAGTCCCAACGAGTCGTTCTCTCAATCAACGACTCATTGAGTGACCCGTTGGTCCCCTATCAGGCAGTTTTCCAAATTTTATTCCAGGGATATTTCTGTAATTTCTCACCTGTTAAATCCCTAAACTATGTATTTTTAAGAATATTTTCAAAGAATTTTGAGGGGATAAACGGTCTCCTCCCTCATTCCCTACTTAGACTTTCAGAAAACAATCGTAGAACCCAGGTCATTCCTCTCAAGAAAGAATTAGGGCTCTTTGTAGGTTGTAGAAGTTCAAGCTTTCTTCTCCAAGGATTTATTATCTAGGTATGTGGAAATTTAAGAAGGGAATTATTCTTCCCTTGTGTCCCCAAAACCTTTCTCTATTTCTTCTTCAGTTACAGCCCTGTGGATTATAAATGTAGAAAGTTTTCAGATAAATTTCTTTAAGATTTCAAGTGGAAGATTATTCATGATATTAACTGCTTATTTATTCCCTATTTCTAGAAATTTTGTGAAACTAGTATCTAGTGGAATGATTTAGCCCTAGTTTTCAGTTCAAAAAAAGTAGAACCTTGCGTGTTGGACTAGTTTCCCTGTAGCTTGATTCTATCAGTTTTTAGATCCCCGTAATGTTAGCATATGTTGAAATCTCAGTCAGATTATTAGCATACTCAGTATTGTCCAGAAATATCAGCTGATCGTTTTGTCTACAGTCATTTCTTGAGGTGTCAGTGGTGCCTCCCAATTATTAATAACTAGTAAAAGTATCCGCGCTTTGCGCGGTTATTTGAAACCACTAATTTTATGAAATAATACTTTTATAAATTTAACCAAAGTAAAACAAATAGATTTAACAATAAATGTGCGTGCAAAATAAATTTATAAATTAAATAAATGAAAAATATAAATTTATTTCTTTCAATTAGCACCAACACTTTCTCTTTTTATAGTATCAATCCATAAAAATACGATATCTACAATATGAAGAAAATCTATCAGCCTTTAGAACTACAATAATATATACCTTAAATATGAAATTACATAGTAACAAACGTTAATTAAGAAAAAGAAAATGATAGTAGCATATTATCATTCATCCTTGAATCAATCATCTTTGATTTTATTTTATTATTTAGCCTTTTGCTTTCTGGAAGTGTTAATATTTGGAATTTTATAGGAATCAAAGAAATGTCAATGTAAAATATTAAAATTTTTTAATAAATAAATAATTATTGGTAAAAGGAACAATAGAAATGTTAAAAAAAAAGGTGAATAGATATTCTAGTTTTAACTTGATATTTCCTTGTAGAAAGTCCACCCCTCCCTTTTGCATTACATATATCATTTAAATGTTTCCCTATTTAAATGGACCTAAATAAATTATTAAAATAAAAAGTAAAAGGGAGTATATGTCATGATTGCACAAAAAATTAACTAATTATATATACTTGAAGAAAAAAATATTTCAATATATTAATAAGTTCATTATGTGCTTTATAATAAATTAGGATACCAAAGTGATAGGGCTCAATTTAACACTATACTTTTATTCCAATGTTAGTCCAAAAATACATATCTACTACTTTAAGAAGTATTTACAACATGCAGTTTAACTTGAAAGTCTATCCACACTTCTCTGCTGAATGTGAGCAAATAATTTATTGTGTAGTAAATCAAAATTAAATTTACGTACAAATGAAATGGCTAACAACCGAACCCTTAATTCATATAAATTTCCATTTATGACATGTCAAATGACACTTACAAGTTAAAAATTTCAAATGCATAAATGTTTGAACCAACAAAACAAGAACTACAATATGAGTATCCGTCTTAACAACTTGAAAGGAATGCTTTACTTTGAGATGTAATATGGTTTACCCTTTTGTAGAATACGTGCATAGCTAGAGTTTACTATATACTATACATGGATTCAATTATGTTGTATTTTTATGGCATTATATGTCTTGGGATTACAGAAGTTTCACTCCAGTCATGTTCCTAAATTGGTCATCCGACACAACATCCTTGAAGCCATGTCAAACTTTTGTTACTTCTCATCTCTTGTCATGGTTGATTGATCATATAAAAGGATGATAAGGTTTTTAAGGTCTTTACGTTTTTACCATAGGAATACCAAATTTGAATTTATCTTCAAGAGATATCAATATAAATCTTTAAAGAAAATTTCGATTGTACCTTCAGCAATTTCAATAGCGAAAACTCAGCGCAAATACTCAATTAGCATATACTTCAGATATCAATTCATAGGTCTAATAAATGACATTGACCTTCAATGTATATCCTACCACCATTACACCAAAACAAATAAAAATCATTATAGAAAAAAATTAGATAACCCAGAAACTGTAGACTAACTTGCAACAATACAAGTATATATAGAATTAGAGGAGGAACGTTCACTATTCCAAAATAACAAGGAAAATTCATTCCATTGTGATTTTTCTGGATGGAACTTAGCTATCTATATTTTATGTAATGATATTTAATGAGGAATATTTTCTTCTATATTCATGTCCGGGGTAAATTTTTTTTGATAGTAATAGACACAATCTCTTATTATTCCTTTAACAGGCTTCTTATTGTTCAAAAGAGAATGTAAATAATTGCTAACTATAGTAATATAAATATTACTCCTGCAGAGTGTAGTAGTGAAGTCATATAGATGATTTAAAATATCTAACCTTTAAATAAAATTAGATCAGTCTCTTCTAGAAATAAAACTCAACAAAAGTAATTATATATAGAGGTCAAATCTAAAAAAATTCAAAATTTATCAAACTCACTAACTGAGCAACTGAAGGTTCAAAAAATCAACTTAATACAAAAAAAGATAATTTTTCAAAAAATTACCAAAATAGATGGATAAAGGACATAGAACTTTTACAAGTCGGTTGTAGAAACCAAAAGGAAGAACATAATTGAACCCCAATAAAAATATTTGAAAGTCATCATAGCTTTCTTCTTCCTTTTTTTCTTGTACTTTATAAGATCTTTAATCTTTTTTCCCCTCCATAGTCTTAAATTGGAGATTTTTTCTCTAACTTTTATAAACCAAATTAACTCAATTTATGAGAGGTATAAAGTACAATTAAATAAAATGAATAAAGATTATTAACAAATTTCAATGCCTGTTATTAACATACTTCAATAACTTGGTGAAATAATGAAATAATAAGAATTCTCTTATACTTTTAAATGTAAAATTTTTTGAATAGCTCTGTGACCCTCATGAATGCTGGCTATAACTTGATCACTGGTAACCTCTATAAAATTCAATACAATATGAAAATTAAATAAAAAAATGCTTGATTTTTTTGGTTAAAAAATTTTATTTTTACTCTTCAAATGTTAAGAATACCTGCAAGTTATACAAATGTAGCATTGACACAACTCAAGTAGGTGGAAGTGTAGAAATACAACAGAGATCTCATCTCGAAGAACTTAATTATACTAAATACATATATTTTATTATAGGGATAAAAAATGATATATAAAGTACGCCACATGCAATTTTTAATTTTCTAGAAGATTAAAAGAAGAACTTTATAGCTTCTCCATTTGAAAAAACTACAGAAAATCTAAGATTTACTCAAGTTTAAGCTAATAAATCGGTAAGTGCTATTAATAATAACTCAAGGGAACAACTTAAATGTTGAATACTAATTTTGGTTGGTCATTCAGAAACTCTTGAAAAGAGAAGTAACATAACAATTCGGTGACATGTTCACTTCAAGGGTAAAACATCTTATTGATTTATGTAAATCTTTTTTCCAAGACAAATGCCAACATCAAGTTATCTTCAATCCACACATTAACTAGCAAATTAAAATTAAACTTTTAGTAATAATTTAATGCAAATGTGTAAGAAGAACTTGGTTACCAATGACATAAGATAATATCAAGAGTTTACTCCAGATAATATTTTCAATAAAAATATTAGCTCGTATATTTCACGTGACTCCTTTATAAAGCAAGGTTAGAACTTCTCTGTTGAATGTGTGTGTTGTTCAACATCAAAGTTTAATAACATGATATCTCACATCAAAATAACTGCGATGACAAAGTTCACACAAAATTATTATTCTTTTCCTTCTTTGGTAAGTGCAATTGAAGACCAAGTACACAAACACATAGAGAGTTACATAGAGTATTTCGTATTTTTAAATAAATAAGTTTTTGAGAAATAAGAGGAAGAGACGAAATTTTTAGGATTAGTAAAAGTGGTTTCTGATTTTTTTTTGAAAAATAGAACAGTCAGGAAAAAATGACTTAGCTTATTTTTGTTGCTTTTCTAATAAGAGGAGGAAAGGAATTCTCTCGTATAATGATGAGTGATAGGTCCAATATAATACCATAAGTATTTGATTTCATAGTTCATTCCATTTTGTGCAGATGATCAAGAAAAGAAGAGATGCAAGTGCAGAGAATGTTATGAATTTTTATCATCCCATTAATGTATCAAAATGGGATAAAAACATAAAATTCTTCATTCTTACTCTTTTTAATTCATTTTTGAAAATAAAGGCGACTCAAAGTTGTAACCAAAAGCTTTACTTGCTTATATATAAATTATTGATATTCTTAAAATTCAAAATTTTATTTTGATTTTTAAATTTAAGCCAACATTGGGCGAGTCTTGGCGTAATTATAAAAGTTGTCGTTGTATGACCAGGTTACAGGTTTAGGTTATGAAACAACCTCTTGCAACAATGTAAGTAATATTGCATAAATAAGACCTAGTTTGATCTGACCCTTACCCCGAACACACTCATAGAGGGATCTCAATGCACTGGCCTGTTCTTTTCAAGGTTAAACCAAAGATTACGTGTTATATAATTACCAAAAAATATTATGTGGAATAAGATTGATAACCAAGTTTGTTTGTCTTTTTAATGATATACAATAAAAATAATTATTGTATCTATTATGAAAGTGATTGGTAAGTAGTGGCAGGTAAGCAATATCTCATTAGTTTCTGGGGGAGAGACTCATGTTCTTACCCTTAAAAGAAAGTGTAGAACTTATCATGAAACTGTTTTAAGCATCTAGTTATTCTAATTCAAAGTATCTTGACAAAACTCAAAAGAAACACTTCATCTTATTCTTAAATATATAATTATTGTTAGGACTGTCCAAAACCTAAAGGGCTCCAACTCATTGTGTGGTTGCAGTCTAGCAGAAACAAAAGGGCAGAAGAACCTGAAACTTTTGTATGTCAAAGCTTCACGTCTTATTTTCCAAAAATTCCAAAAAAACATGGTTACTAAAATCCTTCAAGTTTAAGAACGTAAATTTTGTATATTTCATGAAAGATTAAATGAATCTCATAAATATGCAGAAAATTAACCAAAAGATGCATTTTTTAATTATGTAATAAACCTAAATGTAGCAGGAATTCGAGAATATAAATTTAAAGATACATGAAACATCAAATAAAAATTTAAAAAAAAAACTAAAAATAATAAAAAGAGAAAATAGAAGATTTACCTTAGTGGCGAGGAGTAAATTTGGGCAGAATCCCTAATCGAGAAGAATAATCCTTTTCCCTTGTCCTCTATTGAGGTAATAATTTCTAAATTAAAGTTAATATTATAGCCAAGTGTCGTTTCATTGAATAAAATTGATAACCAAGTCTGACTGTCTTTACGATGATAGACGATAAAAAAATATTAAATTTATTATGAAAGTATTTGGTAAGCATTGGCCAGTATGCAATATCTCATTAATTTTCAAGGGAGAGACTCATGTTCTTCTAAATATAAAAAAATGTAGAACTTATCATGAAACTGTTTTAAGCGTCTAATTATTCTAATTCTAAGTACCTTGACAAAACTCAAAAGAAACACTCCTTATTCTTAAATATATATTTATTGTTAGGACTATCCAAACTCCTAAAGGACACCAACTCATTATGCGATTGCAGTCTAACAAAAACAGAAGGGTGGAAGAACCTGAAATATTTGTATGTCAAAACTTTGCGTCTTATTTTCCTCAAATTTCAACAGAAGAGATGTTACTAAAATCCTTCAAGTATAAGAATATAATTTTTGTATATTTTGTTAATGGTTAAACTAATCTCATAAATAGACAATAAATTAACTAAAAGATGCATTTTTTAGTATGTTGTAACCCAAATCAACCATGAAATCAGAATATAAATTTAAAGATATATGGAACATCAACTAACATTGAAAAAATCTAAAAACTGTAAAAAGATAAAAGAGAAGATTTACCTTGGGGGCGAGGAGTAAATTTGGGCAGAATCCCTAATCGTGAAGAATAATTATTATCCCTTATCCTCTGTTGAGGTAGTAATTCCTAAAATAAATTCAATATTACAATCAAATTTCATTTCAATTTTTTTCTACTGCATTATATATTCCTCCATTGATATAAACGGAATTGGAAGAAGATAAATGAAACATCAACTAAACATGTAAGAAAAGCTAAAAATCACTAAACGATAAAAGAGAAGATTTACCTCGGTGGCAAGGAATAAATTTGGATAAAATCCCTAATCGAGAAGAATAATCCTTGTCTCTTATACTTTGTTGAGGTAGTAATCCCTAAAATAAACTCAATGTTACAGCCAAGTTTGTTTTAACTTCTTTTTACTGAACTAATATTCCTCCATTGATTTAAAAGAGATTGAAAGAAAATTTTCTTTTGATCAACAATCCCCAAGAATTTGATGTATCAACTTATCTCTCACTCTTTTTAAGATGAGAGAGGGAATGAAGCGAAAGAAGATGGAGAGACGGAGGAAAAGGAAGAGGGGGAGGAAGCGGGTACTTTTGGCACAAGTTATTAGAGGAAGAGACGTCAATTATCAGGATGAGTAAACATGACTATTGGGTTATCTTTCTTTTTCAATTTTAATGAATAGACTTGAAAAGAAAGGAGAAAATACAGGAAAAAAAGATAAATTAGATTCCTAGAATGTGAGATATGACACGTAGGCAGGCTTATGGACCTCCTTTATATAGATATATAAATTAGAATCAGATATCAGATTTTAGTGGTTCATTATATTGTTATGAAATTTGTAGATAAGCAGCTCTGATCAATCATAGAACCCCCAACTTCATATCTTAGTTTGTTCCTTAGATGGTAATGACGCTTCCAGATAAGCAGCTCTGGCCTGTCTTAGAACACCAGTTATAAAATTTGATTTGATAAGACTCTCAGGGTACTTCCAGATAGGTATTCCTGACTCAGTCTTGGTCCCCAGTTTCGACCTATCATCATAGTAGTCAGTCTAGGACTATCCAATGGGAGTAGGACTTAACACCGAGAAAACTGGAGTTCTAGCGCACCTAGGTTCCCAGAATGTAACACCACGGAAGTTCCCAAGACTAGACATGGGATTTAAAAATAAAAAAGTAGCAGAAATCTGGAAATTTTTATTAGAATGGGTCGTGGTACGGGTCGTTGGTGCGACTAATGAACCGTTGGATGTGTCCATTGTGAGGTACTGCAGGTTTGGAGTTGGAAGTAATGGGTCAAAGAACGACCTATTGTTAGATGTAATGAGTCACTGGATGGTGTCATTGTGAGACTGGTCCTTGGTAAAAAAGGAAGTAACGAGTCATAGAACAATCCGTTGTAGGTAACAATGGGTCGTTGTCAACATCCATTTAAAGGGATCCCAGGTTAAGGCAGTGGTGACGACGACTGGCAGCAACGAGTCATTAGAGCTAGCAATGACCCATCCTGTCCGGTCTTGGTAAGGGATCTGAGACCTGAATTCGGGGTGTAGCAACGGGAGGTAGTAATGGACCATAAGAGCTAACAACAGACCATTCTAACATCTATTGTCATTAGCAGATAGGTTTTTTAGGAAATTCATTAAGGGTATTTTCGTCATTTCTCTACCCTAGGGTCCTAAACTATGTCGTTTTAAGCTCGAAATAGGGAGTTTCAAGAGGAGTAAGTTCATCTTAGACTCATTCAGTTGGGAGTTTATCATGGACTGCTCTCCAGGTAAGAAATGCCATTTTAAAAGGCATATCCCTATGCCATATCTTTGAATCTAAAAAGGACACATTCATGCATGCAAGTTAAGGGGTTATAAGGTGATCACGCTTAGGTTTTCTACAAGTTCTTCCTCAATTTTCTTTGGGCTATCAAGGAATTGGTTTAATTAGTCCATCTTAGGTATGTAGGATTATGAATGGGGTGAATTTTTTCACACCCATGCCGAATCCCTCTCTAATTCATAAAAATCTATATGATGATTCTATGGGGTTTTAGCGCAATGCAAGAATTTCCTAATTTTCTACCATGGGTATGATCTAATTATGTTTATATTATTGAATTATGATTCATGGGTAAGTTTTATGATGTTTTCAACTATAAATCATGTTTTTATGTTTTATAAATTGAAATACCCATCCATGAGAAGTTCATGAAAGTTGAGATTTATGATGAATGTTCAAGAATGAAGAGATATTATTGATGAAAAGCATGTTTTCAAGTTACCCATGTATATGATCATATTGTCAAGTAAATTGAGTATTTTCAAGCATGTTTAAGTATTTGGGCAACCCATATGTCCAAGTATGATTTATGATTTCATGAATTATATATCCAAGTATGATTTATGATTTCATGAATTAGCTTACCACATTATTTTGGAGTTGAGACTCCCAATTATGTTCAATTTGTGGTATGATTTGAGCCAAAGTTCCTCATGTATGATTTCAGATGTTATATGTATGTGATTATTCAACTTCTTCAATAGGCGATGGCCATCTTCATTGAGAAAACGATGGAGAGTATATGAATATTTTAGGAAGTAGTGTCTACCACCGAGTAGGATAAGGGTTGTCCAACCTTATGCCTTAGAACTACGTGCCAATGTAGGTTTACATATATACTTTGGGACCTCTTTGTGAGCTATCCCCTACCCCAAATGGTCCTTAAGCTTGATATCGATAACATGGTATTGTCCTTAGCTCTGGCAAGACTTTGGACGGCTCTACCCACTTGAGTGTGATAGTTGGGACCACGTAAGCTCTATCGTGGTAATGTCGGTTATATGATGAGTCTCCATTGTTCCTCATGGTTTTACTTATGTATGTTTATCATTCATGATATCTATATATGTTATAACATAGGTTTGACCCAATGTTCTATTTTACTTATGATTATTAGATTTCAGCTTTAGGTCATTCGATTTAGTTATGATCTTTAGTTATGTCCAGATTATGATTTCAGAAAATTAGCATGCAAGCCCAACTCTCATATTCCTATATTAGTTGTGTTTTACATTATGCATGTTTTAAATGATTTTACTTATTTATGAGGCTTTACTTACCTTGCATACTCAGTACATTCCACGTACTCTATGTTGTATCATTTTATGATATAGACTCCGATCTTCAAACTTAGCCCCGTCATTAGCTAGATTTCGGAGTTAGCATCCAATCTCTATTGGTGATTCCTCACCTCTCGAGGATCATTTGTTATCAGATATCTTTGTACCATCAGTTTTAAGACTTGTCAGGTTAGTTGAGGGTGTTGTCCCATCAACCCATCAGATATGTTAGAGGCTTCCAGAATTTATGTAGTAATCAGTTTGTCATGTATTATGTGAATTTCAATTTGAGGTTATGTTATGATTAGACATCCATTATATTCATTATGTTAAGTCTTCCGCTTTATTTGAATGAGTTAGATGTATGTTCATTCCATGGGTCGACTTGGACTCTCTCGGGGCTCCTTGTCCCGTGTTGCGATTCGGGCCCATGTTTGGGTCGTGATAAACATGATATCAGAGTAGTAGGTTTGAAGTGTCCTAGGGTGTCTAAAAGCCACATTAAGTAAAGTCTTTTTCATGAGTGTGAAATGCACCACATTTATGACGAAGAGGCTATGAGCCGTTTAGGAAATGTTTCCTTCTTTCTTGATCTATGTTGTGCGATGAAATGTCTTTCTATCATTCTAACTCGTGCTATTTGCAATTGCGGAATCATGCCTCCCCGTAGAGTTAACGACAGAAGGAATGGGAATGGAAATGGCCACGAGGATGGCAATGGAGACGGGCACCAACAAGCCCCACCAATCCATGAGCACCATGCACTAGAGCCAGTTGCCCACCACTAAATTTAGGATAGTCATTCAGATGCTAGCGCAGGCCTTGACAGTCCAGGTCAACCAGCAGGTAGTGGTGCATATCCCGCAGTACCAGAATGTTGTGGCAGTATAGGTCAGAGATTTTCTAAGGATGAACCCACTAGAGTTTCTTGGGTTGAAGATGGACAAGGATCTACATAAGTATTTCGATAAGATTGTGCCTAGGTCATGGGGGTGAATGGAGAAGAATGTGCTTATTTGGCCTCATATCAGTTAAAGGGGGTCGCACACATTTTGTTTAGACAGTGGATGGATAGTAGGGCAGCCGGAGTAGGCCCTATCAGTAGGGAGGAGATCCACGTAGCTTTTCTAGATCGGTTCTTCCCTCGTGAGAAGAGGGAGTTGAAGGCAGCCGAGTTCGTGAACCTAAAATAGAGAAAGATGAAAGTGCAGGAATATGCCCTAGAGTTCACTCGTCTGTAGTATGGCCTAGAGTTAGTGGTTAATCAAAGGGCGCGACTAAGAAGGTTTGTTCATGGGGTGGGGGACTATCTAGACAAGGATTGCAGAATGCCATGCTCCATCATGATATGGACTTCCCTCGGATAGTTTTGTACACCAAGTAGATGGAGGCGGCACATCTGAGGGAAATAGAGACCAATAGGGCGAGGACAGACAGCTATAGGCTCTCTCAGTTGAGGCCAGGTGGTGGGCACTGACAGTAGTCCCAACAGAGGTCATCAGCCCCAACATCTTCAGTGATGAATGTGCCATCTAGAAGTAGGCACGACTAAAGAGGATAAGCATTAGGTTCTAGGGGTTAGAGCAGCAGGCCCGCGGATTTCAGTATTCCAGTTTGTGGCAGGTGTGGTCGGGGGCACATGGGTCAGTGTTTGGCGGGTACAGGTGCTTGCTTTGGGTGCGGAAAGCCAAGACATATGCTTAGAGATAGCCCAGCAAATCGACTGGGCCATGATAGGGGCTGAGGCCCAGCTTCTAGTTCAGCAACTACACCCGCACGCCTAGCCTAGCAAGGGGCATCTACTAGCACAGGTAGAGGTCAACGCAAAAATAGATTCTATACCTTAGCATCTCACCAGGAGCAGGAGGTCTCCCTAGATGTAGTCACTCGTATGTTACGAGTTTTCCATCTTGACGTATATGCTTTGTTAGATCTAGGGGCTACCTTGTCTTTTGTGACACCTTATGTGGCTAGTATTTTTGGAGTTAGTCCCAAAATCTTGTCAGAACCCTTTCCAGTCTCTACTCCAGTGGGTGATTTAATTGTAGCTAGACGGGTGTATAGAAGTTGCTCGATCACGGTCCTTAAGAAAGACACCTCAGCAAATCTAATAGAGTTAGCAATGACCGATTTTGATTTTATCCTCGGCATGGATTGTCTATTTTCATTTTATGCCTCAGTTAATTTTAGAACTCGGGCAGTAGAGTTCAGATTTTTGGGTGAGCCAGTCCTAGAATGGAAGGGTAGTTCAGTTGTGCTTGTAGGTCATTTCATTTCCTACCTTAAGGCCAGAAAGATGATCTCCAAGGGTTGCGTGTGCCATTTAGTTAGGGTTAAGGATGGTACGTCTGAGATCCCGACTATCTAGTAAGTTGCAGTAGTATGTGAGTAATCAGAAGTCTTCCCAGATGATTTACCGAAATCCCTCCCTAGCGGGAGATTTATTTTGGTATTGACCTTCTTCCCGATACACAACCTATGTCTATTCCTCCTTACAGAATGGCCCCAACTGAGTTAAAGGAGAAGTTGAAGGACCTTTTAGATAAGGGTTCCATTAGACCGAGAAAATCCCCATAGGGTGCACCAGTTCACTTTTTTTGAAAGAAAGATGGTTCTCTTCATATATGTATTGATTATCAACAACTAAACAAGGTCACCATCAAGAATAGGTATCCTCTCCCCGGGATTGATGATTTGTTTGACCATCTCAATGGTGCCAAGTGCTTTTCGAAGATAGACCTCAGATCCGGATACCATCAGCTCAGGGTTCGGGAGAGTGACATCTAGAAGACAACCTTCAAGATGCAGTATGGTCATTATGAGTTTGTAGTTATGTATTTTGGACAAATGAATTCTCTAGCAGCTTTTATGGATTTGATGAACAGGGTGTCAAGCCATACTTGGATATGTTCGTGGTCATGCTTATTGATGATATCCTGATATACTCTTGGAGCGAGGAGGAGCATTATGCTCATTTGAGGGTGGTACTACAGACTCTGAAGTATCATCAACTATATGCCAAATTTAGCAAGTGCAAGTTTCGGTTAAACTCAGTGGCATTTTTCAGTCATGTGGTGCCAAGTGAGGGCATAAAGGTAGACTCTCAGAAGATATAAGTGGTAAAAAATTGGCCCATACCGGTGAATCCTTCTGATATCAGGAGTTTCTTAGACTTAGCTGGTTATTATCGGAGATTTGTTTGAGGGATTTTTAGCTATTGCAATGCCATTGACTAAATTGACCTAAAAGAAAGTGAAATTCCAATAGTCGGATGCTTGTGGGAGGAGCTTCCAGGAGTTGAAGACTCGACTCACCTTATCACTGGTGTTAACTCTACCGGAGCGTACCGATGGGTTTGTGGTGTATTTCAATGCTTCTCAAATCGGCCACGGTTGTATATTGATGCAGCATGGTAAAGTGATAGCATACACTTTCAGGCAGCTGAAGGTTCATGAAAGGAATTACCCGACCCATGATATGAATTGGTGGTGGTGGTTTTTGCCTTGAAGATATGGTTATACTATTTGTACATGGTCCATGTAGATGTATTTATGGACCACAAAAACCTACAATATGTGTTTATCCAGAAGACCTAAATCTGCGCCAGAGGAGGTGGTTGGCGTTACTCAAGGATTATGATATGAGTGTCCTTTACCATTTGGGTAATTCCAATGTAGTAGCAGACGCACTTAATAGACTCTTTATGGAGAGTGTGTCCTATATGGATGAGGGGAGGAAGGAGCTGGTGAAGGATGTGCATTGGCTTGCAAGATTGGGAGTTCATTTGGTCGACTCGATCGATGGTGGTGTTATAGTCTACAATGGGTCAAAATCATCCTTGGTGACTGATGTGAAAGCTCGACGAGATGAGGATCCCATTTTGGTAAAATTAAAGGAAGTCATTTAGAATCGGAAGGTAGAGGCCTTCTCCAAAGGGGAGATGGTGTGCTTCGATATCAAGGTCGCTTGTGTGTCCCGGAAGTTGGTGATTTGAGAAATTTAATGTTGCATGAGGCTCAGGGATATAGATATTCAATACATCCAGGTGCCACCAAGATGTATCTTGACCTACAGAAAGTCTATTAGTGGAATGGCTTGAAGAAGGACATCGTAGAATTTGTAGATAAGTGTCCAAACTGTAAGCATGTGAAGGTTGAGCACTAGAGACCGGTAGGTGTGCTTCAGGATATCAGTATCCCCCCTTGGAAGTGAAAAGGAATCACCATGGACCTCATCAAAAGGATGCCTCAAACTCGTCAGCAGTATAACTCCATTTGGATTGTCGTGGACAGGTTGACCAAAGCCGCTCATTTTCTACCAGTCAAAACCACTGATTCAGTAGAGGATTATGCCAAACTATATGTCCTAGAGCTAGTTCGGTTGCATAGAGTTCCCTTGTCCATCATATCAGACAGAGGTACCCAGTTTACCTCTCAATTTAAGAGGTCGTTTCAAAGGGGACTTGGTACTCAGGTCAAGCTCAGTACAACATTTCACCCGCAAATGGATGGTCAGGCGGAGTGGACAATTCAGACTCTCAAGGACATGTTAAGAGCGTGCATGATTGACTTCAAGGGTAGTTGGGATGACCATTTGCCTCTTATTGAGTTTGCATACAATAAAAGCTACCATTCTAGCATTCAGATTTATCTGTTTGAGGCTCACTATGGGTGGAGATGTAGATCGCTTATTGATTGGTTTGAAGTCAGTGAAGCTGCAATAATAGGACGGGATTCAGTCCATGAGGCCATGGAGAATGTTCAGCTCATAAGGGACAGGTTGAAAACATCTCAAAGATGCCAAAAGACCTATGTTGATGTAAGAAGGAGGGAAATTGAGTTCGAAGTTAATAATTGGGTGTTTTTAAAGGTGTCTCCCAAGAAAGGAGTGATGAGGTTTGGAAAGAAAGGAAAACTCAGCCCTTGTTATGTTGGCCCCTACCAGAATGTGAATCGAGTTGGCAAAGTGGCATATGAATTTGAATTTCCCTTAGAATTAGCTTTCGTGCATCCTATTTTTCATGTGTCGCTCTTAAAGAAGTGTTTGGGTGATCTAGCTCTAGTTGTCCCGGTGGATAGTGTCGGTGTGAAAGACAGCCTTAGTTATGAAGAGGTTCCGATGGAAATACTGGACCGTTAAGTTTGAAGGTTAAGGAATAAGGAAGTAGCTTCAGTTAAAGTGTTATGGAGGAATCAGCATGTGGAGGGAGCTATGTGGGAAGCCGAAGAAGATATGATGGCTAGATACCCACATCTATTCCCTACCGGCTCAGTTCCAGCTTGAAGTATCAGTTTTTGCCCTAAAATTCTATTCAGTTTCGTGTTCAGTTAATGCACCCCAGTTCCTTTCATGTAAATGGATGTGTGTCTGATTCATGAATTCAGTTCAGTCATGTAGTTTAAATTGGAGTTAGTCATTCCGACAGTTTTCATCTTGTATGATCAGTAATTGAGTATGATGATTGCATTTCTCTGTCTTTTGTATGTTTTCCAACATTTGAGGATGAATATTTCCAAGGGGGAGATATTGTAATACCCTGGAAGTGCCCAAGACTAGACCCGAGATTTAAAAATGAAAAGTAGCAGAAATCTGGAAATTTTTCTCAAAACGGGTCATGGTACGAGCCTTAGGTGAGACTAACGACCCGTAGGATGTGTCCGTGGTGAGGTACTGCAGGTTTGGCGGGTGAATGAATGACCCATTGTTCGATGTAAGAAGTCACTGGATGGTGTCGTTATGAGACTGGTCCTTGGTGAAGGAGGAAGTAACGAGTTGTAGAACGACCCGTTGCAGCTAACAACGGGCCATTGTCAGCAACCATTTAAAGGGATCCCAGGTTAAGGTAGTGGTAACGATGACTAGAAGCAACGAGTCGTTAGAGCTAGCAATGACCGGTCCTGTTTGGTCGTGGTGAGGGATCTCATACATGAATTAAGGGTGTAGCAATGGGAGATAGTAACGGACCGTAGGAGCTAAACAATAGATCGTTCTGACGTCCGTTGTCACAAGCAGATCAATTTTTCTAGGAAATTCATTAAGGGTATTTTCATTATTCCTACGTACAAGGGTCCTAAACTACGACGCTTTATGCTCGAAATAGGGAGTTTTAAGAGGGTTAAGTTAATCTTAGACTCATTCACATTCATACACGCAAGTTGAGGGCTTAGAAGGTGATCAAGCTTCGGTTTTCTACATGTTCTTCCTCAATTTTCTTTGGCCTATCAAGGAATTGGTGTAATCATTCCTTCTCAGGTATGTAAGGTTATGAATGGGTGAATCTGATGGCTGACAGAATGGCTAAGAAGCTGGCGGGNCTTTGGCCTATCAAGGAATTGGTGTAATCATTCCTTCTCAGGTATGTAAGGTTATGAATGGGTGAATTTATTCACACCTATGCCCAATCCATCTCTAATTCATGAAAATCTATATGTTGATTCTGTGGGATTTTAACACAATGCATGAATTTTTTAAGTTTCTACCATGGGTATGATCTAATTATGTTTCTATTATTGAAGTATGATTCATGGGCAAGTTTTATGATGTTTTCAACTATAAATCATGATTCAAGTTTATAAATTAAAATGCCCATCCATGAGAAGTTCATGAAAGTTGAGATTTATGATGAATGTTCAAGTATGATGGGATATTATTTATGTAAAGCATGTTTTCAAGTTACCCATGTCTAGATCACGTATTCAAGTAAATTGAGTATTTTCAAGCATGTTTAAGTATTGGGGCAACCCATATGTACAAGTATGATTTATGATTTCATGAATTGGCTTACCACATGGTTTTAAAGTTAAGACTCCCAATTATGTTAAGATTGTCGTATAGTTTGAGCCAAAGCTCCTCATGTATGATTTCAGATGTTATATGTATATGATTATTCAACTTCTTCAATAGACGATGGTCATCTTCGTTGAAAAAATGATGGAGATCGTATGTATGTTTTTGGGAGTAGTGTCTAGCACCGAGTAGGCTAAGGGTCAGTTAACCCTATGCCTTAGAACTACTGCCAACGTAGGTTTACATATATACTTTGGGACCTCCCTTGTGAGCTATCCCCTGACCTGAATGGTCCTTGAGCTTGATATCGATATCATGGTATCGTCCTTTGCTCTGGCAAGGCTTTGGACATCTCTACCCACTTGAGTGTGATAGTTTGGACCATGTAAGCTCTATCTTGGTAATGTCAGTTATATTACGAGTCTCTCATTGTTCCTCATAGTTTTAGTTTTGCACATTTATCATTCGTGGTATCTATATATGTTCTAAAACAGGTTTAACCCAATGTTTAGTTTTACTTATGATTATTAGATTTCAGCTTTAGTTCATTTGATCAGTAATGATGTTCAATTATGTCCAGATTATGATTTCAGAAAATTAGCATGTAAGACCTACTCTCAGATTCTTATCTTAGTTGTGTTTTACATTATACATGTTTTAAAAGATTTTACTTATTTAAGAGGTTTTACTTACTTTGCATACTCAGTACATTCCATGTACTAACAGCACACTCTATGTTGTATCATTTTATGATATAGGCTCTGATCTTCAGACTCAGCCCCGTCACTAGCAAGCTTTCGGAGTTAGCATCCAATATCTATTGGTGAATCCTCATCTCTCAAGGACTATTTGTTATCAGATATCTTTGTGCCATCAGTTTTTAGACTTGTCGCGTTAGTTGGGGGTGTTGTCCCATCAACCCATCAGATATGTTAGAGGCTTTTAGACTGTATGTAATAATCAACTCGTCATTTATTATGTGAATTCTGGTTTGAGGTTATGTTATGATTAGACTTATGTTATATTCATTATGTTAAGTCTTCCGCTTTATTTGAATGATTTAGATGTATGTTCATGCCATTGGTCGACTTGAAGTCTCTTGGGGCTTCTTGTCCCGTGTCTTGATCCGGCCCCATATTCGGGTCATGACATAGAACTACGTAGCAGTCGTAGGTTAGTTTTATTGGCCTTATGGCCCTAGACTTGTGATCACCCAATTCATGCCTCTATATCCTTGTAATGTATATTAGTTCCTACCGATGGGGTTTGTACATTGGACTCCGCATCTAGATCACGTTGTTATATGTCGGTTTTAGGTTCTCCACTAGTTAGTATAGTCTCTATTTAGCTCGACTTAGAATAGTTTCAGTTACTCAGTTCAGATCAATTCAGTACGGTAGTATACATCAATATTTTAGATTTATGGCATGTCTTTGACCACCAGGCAGGATCTTTTTGAGCATCTCAGTATATTTCAATTTGTTTAGTTTTAGCTTTTCAGTATGGATTCTCCGAATTCCATTGATCGTTGGCGTAAAGTTGCTTCATTTTAATTATAATTGATGTTGTTATGACCTCTGGGTCATTGCATGTCATTACAGTTCAGTTATTTAATCTTTGTGTTATGTTTTCTCCTACATACTCAGTACATTCAAAGTACTGATGCATGCCTTCTATGTTGTATCACTTTATGATACAACTGCAGGTTCTCAGTCTCAGCACCGTTAGCAGATCTTATCCAGGAGTTTTCAGCTACACTAGTGGTGAGTTCTCATCTTTCGAGGATGATTTTTATTTCTCTTAAGTTATTTCCATAAAGTTAGACTTTAGAGTTAGCAAGGGGCTTGTCCCAATAACTAATCAGATATAGATGGCTTTCAGAGACGTATTCAGATTTTTAGATTAGTTTTCAGTTGTATAAAGCTTTAGGATTTAGTTCTTCTTCATAAATGGTTTTCATTATTTCAAAGCTTCCACTATGATAACTCAGATTACCAATGTTATGATAGAGCATGGATTGACTCGGGGTTACTTGTGACTCTAAGTATCGTGTCTCATCTAAGGTATAGACTCGGGTCATGGCAAACAGCTACCAATCCAACATCCATATGGCCCTGTTTGAGGCATTATATTATAGGAGATGTAGGTCTCTTATAAGTTGGTTCGAGGTTGGTGAAGCTACTTTGATAGGGCATGACTCAGTTCTTGAGGCCATGTAGAAGGTTTAGCTTATTGGGGAAAGGCTGAAGATGACTCAGAGTTGTCATAAATTCTATGTTGATATGACGAGATGAGAGCTGGAGTTTGCCATGGATGATTGGGTATATCTGAAAATTTCACTTATGAATGGGGTGATGAGGTTTGGAGAGAAAGGAAAGCTTAGTTGTAGATATGTTAGCCCTTATTGAATCATGAGACGTATTGGCAATGTGGCCTATGAGTTGGATTTGTCTATGTAGTTAGCATCAATGCATACAGTCTTTCATGTGTCTCTGTTGAAGAAATGCATCGATGATCTGACCTCAATTATATCATTAGAATGTGTTGGTATAAAGGATAGTCTCTCTCACGAAGAGGTTCAAGTTTAGATTCTGGACCAGCAGGTTCATAAGTTGAGGAACAAAGAGATAGCTTCGATGAATGTTTGTGGAGAAATCATCTAGTTGAGGGAGTCACATGGGAAGCGGAAGCTGATATGTTGTCTAGATATCCTCACCTCTTCCCTTCCATCTCAATTTCAGCATCAAGTGCAAATTTCCTCCTTAGTGCTCTATCTGTTTCATGTCAAGTTCATGCCTATCAGTTCCTTTCATGTAATAGCATGCATGTATACTTCATGAATTCTGTTCAGCAATGTACCTTAGTTCGGGGTCAGTCACTCCGTCAGTTTTCATTCTTTAGCTTTTCAATTTGGAAATTTTTGCTCTTTCCCAATCTGTTCAGCCTAGGTAGCCTTTATTTGAGGATGAATGTTCCTAGGGGGGGGGGATATTGTAACACATCAGATCCTAGAGTGAATACTCATAGCAAAACAATAAAAGTTTTAGAACCTGGTGCTAGGGTGACGGAGGGTGTGACAGCCCGTCACGACAACCTTCATATAGGCCAATATTTTGAGGCCCTCTTTTTAAGATTGACAGAGTGTATGATGGCCTATCAGGTAAGTGACAGACTGTCACTGTTGCACCCCAGCACACGCGCAAGCGTGCGCTATCGTACAAGTAATACAGTGACTCTTCAAGAGTCGGATGTCGAATAAAGACAAGAACTTGGTCCTTGCATTCTTTCATTCTAACATAGGGTTATCCTTCCGAGCTTTTGCCTAAGCTGAACAAGTTCATTTTCATGGTGATCAAGCATAAAAACAGCAATAACTAAAAATGCAAGACAAAACAACAATGAGAACTCGAACCAAAGGTTAAAATCAAGCATTTACATTCATATCATGTGGCCTCAACCCTAGAAGAAGGGTTTTATCCACTCATGTTCATACAATTACACAAAACATGTTTAAAGTAAAGTACTTACAAGAATGGTAAAAGAGAATGAAAGTTTATGAACCCTACATAGAGTTTTCTTTGTTCTCCCTTCGCTCCTTTCCGTTTTTCCAAATATATTTCATGATAAAAAAATAATATAACCAAATGTACAATTTATTGTAAATGGTAATTTTGCAAAAATTAGTTGAGGAGGAACTGCCTCCATGTCATGCTGCCCATCACGACAGATTGCCTCCGTGACACAAAGATATCACGCGCAGCTACTGGAATTGGCATGTTATTGGCGATGGCCTTGCGCATTGCCTGTCGTGGCACGCTGCTGAACGTGGAGCAGCTTGGGCATGGCACGGGCCTATCGCGCGACTTCACTACAATGGCATGCCTTTCGGGCACATAAGTTGAGCATGACACGCTGCTTGTCATGTAGCTTCCTTTCCGTGGCACGGTGCTCAACCCGCCACCCATGCTGTGTGGCATGCTTTGTGGCTCGGCATGTGCATACACTTGTGAGACATCATGTGACTCTATTGCCTTTTGTTCTGAGCTTCTTCCTTTAGGTTTAACCATCATATTTAGTCCCTTTTATGCATTTTACACCAATAAAACAAGGGCTTATCATGTTGGTTAGTTCATGTTGGTTAGTTCCGGTGCACAATTAAACAGAAATACATGAGAATGTAATCACATAATTTGACAAACATGACTAAACTAAGATATAAAATAGCACTTGGGCATGTAAATATTCCCAAGATCAGTCACTTTGGGCATAGTTTTGGGCCTTCCTGTTTAAGTCCAATGGTGGGGACGATGGACCATCAGGATTGCGATGGATCGTCACCTGTCCCATTAGAAGCGCAGCGACCCAGAATTTTTAGATTTTGGGAATATCTTCCTTGGGTAGTCTCATATATTCCTTCTCTTTCAATCCCTAAGCTACGTCATTTTGGGGATAATTTCAAAGGATTTAGAGGGGTAAATGGTTATCCTCCCTCATTCTCCACTTAGACTTTCAGAACATCATTGCATAGAATCTGGGCTTCTCTTTCAAGCCAAGAACTAAGACTTCTAATTCTTCTAAGAATTTTCAAGATACTTTTCTGATATTTATTCTCTAGGTATGTAGGGATACAACAAGAGGGTTCTTTCATCCTTGTGCCCCAAATTTTATCTTCAGAAACCTTCTCCATTCTAGCTCTAAAAGAATTATGAGTTGGGGCTTTTTCAGACAAAATATGAATGTCTCTTAGATTTCAGTCGCTTTCTGCAAGTTTCTATAACCCTAGTGTGTGATCTCCATGTTATTGAATTAAATTTCATAGTATGTCTATTAGCCCTAGTTTAGCATGATTTTTGGGTTGAACTTTTCATTATTTAAAAGCTAATGTAAATTGCTATTGTTCCACGGGTTGTTATCTTACTATAATCTTGAGCGTGTTAATTTCAATTAAAAGTTAGTATTTTTAGAATTTTGATATACTTAATGGTCTTCAAAAATGTCAGCTGATCAGTTCATATCTTTATTAGTCTATTAGTAAATTCGGTATTTCTCAATTATCAGGTCCTTTGGGCTCTCAAGACACTTCTAGGTAAGTAGTTTTAACTTTGCCTTAGTACACTATTTTGAGCTATCGGTACAATTCAATATCTAAACACATATACATCTATAACACCCAAAAATCCCTGGGACTAGCCCTTAGATTTAAAGCATTATCATGCAGAAAACAAGAATAAAATTCTCAATATGAGTCACAGTACAACTCGTGAGGAGGTTGTACGAGTCGCACTAGGACTCTTGAGATGAGGTTCTCAGGG